>JAYMFD010001496.1:0-169156 GCA_035771175.1 Paratinospora sagittata | reverse complement strand
AATTTGTTTGAGGCAATCGCGACAAATCCACCGGATTGCTTTCTCCACCTACTCTTTTAGCGAGTCCCAATATCCTTCTAGCAACCCCCCAGAATAGATGGAACTCCGTTCCAATATCCCGATGAATTTTTGACCCCTAAATCTCAAATTTTTTGTTTAAATGAACTAAATTTACTTAGAAAATGTGTTTGAGGCAATCGCTACCAATCTACTAGATTGCTTTCTCCACCAACTCTTTGAGCGAGTCCCAATATCCTTCTATGAACCCCCGGAATAGATGGAACTCCGTTCCAATATCCCGATGAATTTTTGACCATTAAATCTCAAATCTTGGTTTAAATGATCTAAATTTACTTAGAAAATGTGTTTGAAGCAATCGCGACCAATCCACCGGATTGCTTTCTCCACCAACTCTTTGATCGAGTCCCAATATCCTTCTATGAACCCCCGAAATAGATGAAACTCCGTTCCAATATCCCGGTGAATTTTTTACCCCCAAATCTAAAATTTTGGTTTAAATGAACTAAATATACTTAGAAAAAGTAATTGAGGCAATCGCGACCAATCCACCATATTGCTTTGTCCACCAACTCCTTGAGGGAGTCCCAATATCCTTCAAACAACCCCCCAGAATAGATGGAACTCCGTTTCAATATCTCGATGAATTTTTGACCATTAAATCTCAAATTTTGGTTTAAATGAACTAAACTTACTTAGAAAATGTGTTTGAAGCAATCACGACCAATCCACCGGATTGCATTCTTCGCCTACTCTTTGACCGAGTCCCAATATCCTTCTAGCAACCCCCCAAAATAGATGGAACTCCGTTCCAATATCCTGATGAATTTTTGACCACTAAATCTCAAATTTTGGTTTAAATGAACTAAATTTACTTAGAAAATGTATTTGAGGCAATCGCGGCCAATCCACCAGATTGCTATCTCCACCAACTCTTTTAGCGAGTCTTAATATCCTTCTAGGAACCGCCGGAATAGATGGAACTCCGTTCCAAAATCCCGGTGAATTTTTGACAACCAAATCTAAAATTTTGGTTTAAATGAACTAAATATACTTAGAAAAAGTGTTTGAGGCAATCGCGACCAATCCACCGGATTGCTTTCTCTACCAACTCCTTGAGCGAGTCCCAATATCCTTCAAGCAACCCCCAGAATAGATGGAACTCCGTTTCAATATCCCGATGAATTTTTGACCATTAAATCTCAAATTTTGGTTTAAATGAACTAAATATACTTAGAAAAAGTGTTCGAGGTAATCGCGACCAATCCACCGGATTGCTTTCTCCACCCACTCCTTGACCGAGTCCCAATATCCTCAAGCAACCTCCAGAATAGATGGAAATCCGTTTCAATATCCCGATGAATTTTTGACCATTAAATCTCAAATTTTGGTTTAAATGAACTAAATTTACTTAGAAAATGTGTTTGAAGCAATCGCGACCAATCCACCGGATTGATTTCTCCGCCTACTCCTTGAGCGATTCCCAATATCCTTCAATGAACCCTCGGAATAGATGGAACTCTGTTTCAATATCCCGATGAATTTTTTACCCCTAAATCTCAAATTTTGCTTTCAATGAACTAAATTAACTTAAAAAATTTGTTTGAGGCAATCGCGACAAATCCACCGGATTGCTTTCTCCACCTACTCTTTTAGCGAGTCCCAATATCCTTCTAGCAACCCCCCAGAATAGATGGAACTCCGTTCCAATATCCCGATGAATTTTTGACCCCTAAATCTCAAATTTTTTGTTTAAATGAACTAAATTTACTTAGAAAATGTGTTTGAGGCAATCGCTACCAATCTACTAGATTGCTTTCTCCACCAACTCTTTGAGCGAGTCCCAATATCCTTCTATGAACCCCCGGAATAGATGGAACTCCGTTCCAATATCCCGATGAATTTTTGACCATTAAATCTCAAATCTTGGTTTAAATGATCTAAATTTACTTAGAAAATGTGTTTGAAGCAATCGCGACCAATCCACCGGATTGCTTTCTCCACCAACTCTTTGATCGAGTCCCAATATCCTTCTATGAACCCCCGAAATAGATGAAACTCCGTTCCAATATCCCGGTGAATTTTTTACCCCCAAATCTAAAATTTTGGTTTAAATGAACTAAATATACTTAGAAAAAGTAATTGAGGCAATCGCGACCAATCCACCATATTGCTTTGTCCACCAACTCCTTGAGGGAGTCCCAATATCCTTCAAACAACCCCCATAATAGATGGAACTCCGTTTCAATATCCCGATGAATTTTTGACCATTAAATCTCAAATTTTGGTTTAAATGAACTAAACTTACTTAGAAAATGTGTTTGAAGCAATCACGACCAATCCACCGGATTGCATTCTTCGCCTACTCTTTGACCGAGTCCCAATATCCTTCTAGCAACCCCCCAAAATAGATGGAACTCCGTTCCAATATCCTGATGAAGTTTTGACCACTAAATCTCAAATTTTGGTTTAAATGAACTAAATTTACTTAGAAAATGTATTTGAGGCAATCGCGGCCAATCCACCAGATTGCTATCTCCACCAACTCTTTTAGCGAGTCTTAATATCCTTCTAGGAACCGCCGGAATAGATGGAACTCCGTTCCAAAATCCCGGTGAATTTTTGACAACCAAATCTAAAATTTGGTTTAAATGAACTAAATATACTTAGAAAAAGTGTTTGAGGCAATCGCGACCAATCCACCGGATTGCTTTCTCTACCAACTCCTTGAGCGAGTCCCAATATCCTTCAAGCAACCCCCAGAATAGATGGAACTCCGTTTCAATATCCCGATCAATTTTTGACCATTAAATCTCAAATTTTGGTTTAAATGAACTAAATATACTTAGAAAAAGTGTTCGAGGTAATCGCGACCAATCCACTGGATTGCTTTCTCCACCCACTCCTTGACCGAGTCCCAATATCCTCAAGCAACCTCCAGAATAGATGGAAATCCGTTTCAATATCCCGATGAATTTTTGACCATTAAATCTCAAATTTTGGTTTAAATGAACTAAATTTACTTAGAAAATGTGTTTGAAGCAATCGCGACCAATCCACCGGATTGATTTCTCCGCCTACTCCTTGAGCGATTCCCAATATCCTTCAATGAACCCTCGGAATAGATGGAACTCTGTTTCAATATCCCGATGAATTTTTTACCCCTAAATCTCAAATTTTGCTTTCAATGAACTAAATTAACTTAAAAAATTTGTTTGAGGCAATCGCGACAAATCCACCGGATTGCTTTCTCCACCTACTCTTTTAGCGAGTCCCAATATCCTTCTAGCAACCCCCCAGAATAGATGGAACTCCGTTCCAATATCCCGATGAATTTTTGACCCCTAAATCTCAAATTTTTTGTTTAAATGAACTAAATTTACTTAGAAAATGTGTTTGAGGCAATCGCTACCAATCTACTAGATTGCTTTCTCCACCAACTCTTTGAGCGAGTCCCAATATCCTTCTATGAACCCCCGGAATAGATGGAACTCCGTTCCAATATCCCGATGAATTTTTGACCATTAAATCTCAAATCTTGGTTTAAATGATCTAAATTTACTTAGAAAATGTGTTTGAAGCAATCGCGACCAATCCACCGGATTGCTTTCTCCACCAACTCTTTGATCGAGTCCCAATATCCTTCTATGAACCCCCGAAATAGATGAAACTCCGTTCCAATATCCCGGTGAATTTTTTACCCCCAAATCTAAAATTTTGGTTTAAATGAACTAAATATACTTAGAAAAAGTAATTGAGGCAATCGCGACCAATCCACCATATTGCTTTGTCCACCAACTCCTTGAGGGAGTCCCAATATCCTTCAAACAACCCCCCATAATAGATGGAACTCCGTTTCAATATCCCGATGAATTTTTGACCATTAAATCTCAAATTTTGGTTTAAATGAACTAAACTTACTTAGAAAATGTGTTTGAAGCAATCACGACCAATCCACCGGATTGCATTCTTCGCCTACTCTTTGACCGAGTCCCAATATCCTTCTAGCAACCCCCCAAAATAGATGGAACTCCGTTCCAATATCCTGATGAAGTTTTGACCACTAAATCTCAAATTTTGGTTTAAATGAACTAAATTTACTTAGAAAATGTATTTGAGGCAATCGCGGCCAATCCACCAGATTGCTATCTCCACCAACTCTTTTAGCGAGTCTTAATATCCTTCTAGGAACCGCCGGAATAGATGGAACTCCGTTCCAAAATCCCGGTGAATTTTTGACAACCAAATCTAAAATTTTGGTTTAAATGAACTAAATATACTTAGAAAAAGTGTTTGAGGCAATCGCGACCAATCCACCGGATTGCTTTCTCTACCAACTCCTTGAGCGAGTCCCAATATCCTTCAAGCAACCCCCAGAATAGATGGAACTCCGTTTCAATATCCCGATCAATTTTTGACCATTAAATCTCAAATTTTGGTTTAAATGAACTAAATATACTTAGAAAAAGTGTTCGAGGTAATCGCGACCAATCCACCGGATTGCTTTCTCCACCCACTCCTTGACCGAGTCCCAATATCCTCAAGCAACCTCCAGAATAGATGGAAATCCGTTTCAATATCCCGATGAATTTTTGACCATTAAATCTCAAATTTTGGTTTAAATGAACTAAATTTACTGAGAAAATGTGTTTGAAGCAATCGCGACCAATCCACCGGATTGATTTCTCCGCCTACTCCTTGAGCGATTCCCAATATCCTTCAATGAACCCTCGGAATAGATGGAACTCTGTTTCAATATCCCGATGAATTTTTTACCCCTAAATCTCAAATTTTGCTTTCAATGAACTAAATTAACTTAAAAAATTTGTTTGAGGCAATCGCGACAAATCCACCGGATTGCTTTCTCCACCTACTCTTTTAGCGAGTCCCAATATCCTTCTAGCAACCCCCCAGAATAGATGGAACTCCGTTCCAATATCCCGATGAATTTTTGACCCCTAAATCTCAAATTTTTTGTTTAAATGAACTAAATTTACTTAGAAAATGTGTTTGAGGCAATCGCTACCAATCTACTAGATTGCTTTCTCCACCAACTCTTTCAGCGAGTCCCAATATCCTTCTATGAACCCCCGGAATAGATGGAACTCCGTTCCAATATCCCGATGAATTTTTGACCATTAAATCTCAAATCTTGGTTTAAATGAACTAAAATTACTTAGAAAATGTGTTTGAAGCAATCGCGACCAATCCACCGGATTGCTTTCTCCACCAACTCTTTGATCGAGTCCCAATATCCTTCTATGAACCCCCGAAATAGATGAAACTCCGTTCCAATATCCCGGTGAATTTTTTACCCCCAAATCTAAAATTTTGGTTTAAATGAACTAAATATACTTAGAAAAAGTAATTGAGGCAATCGCGACCAATCCACCATATTCCTTTGTCCACCAACTCCTTGAGGGAGTCCCAATATCCTTCAAACAACCCCCCAGAATAGATGGAACTCCGTTTCAATATCCCGATGAATTTTTGACCATTAAATCTCAAATTTTGGTTTAAATGAACTAAACTTACTTAGAAAATGTGTTTGA
Organism: Paratinospora sagittata; assembly: GCA_035771175.1. Taxonomy (NCBI): domain Eukaryota; kingdom Viridiplantae; phylum Streptophyta; class Magnoliopsida; order Ranunculales; family Menispermaceae; genus Paratinospora; species Paratinospora sagittata. The sequence continues at coordinate 163,586 of JAYMFD010001496.1, read as the reverse complement.
AGCAATCACGACCAATCCACCGGATTGCATTCTCCGCCTACTCTTTGACCGAGTCCCAATATCCTTCTAGCAACCCCCCAAAATAGATGGAACTCCGTTCCAATATCCTGATGAATTTTTGACCACTAAATCTCAAATTTTGGTTTAAATGAACTAAATTTACTTAGAAAATGTATTTGAGGCAATCGCGGCCAATCCACCAGATTGCTATCTCCACCAACTCTTTTAGCGAGTCTTAATATCCTTCTAGGAACCGCCGGAATAGATGGAACTCCGTTCCAAAATCCCGGTGAATTTTTGACAACCAAATCTAAAATTTTGGTTTAAATGAACTAAATATACTTAGAAAAAGTGTTTGAGGCAATCGCGACCAATCCACCGGATTGCTTTCTCTACCAACTCCTTGAGCGAGTCCCAATATCCTTCAAGCAACCCCCAGAATAGATGGAACTCCGTTTCAATATCCCGATCAATTTTTGACCATTAAATCTCAAATTTTGGTTTAAATGAACTAAATATACTTAGAAAAAGTGTTCGAGGTAATCGCGACCAATCCACCGGATTGCTTTCTCCACCCACTCCTTGACCGAGTCCCAATATCCTCAAGCAACCTCCAGAATAGATGGAAATCCGTTTCAATATCCCGATGAATTTTTGACCATTAAATCTCAAATTTTGGTTTAAATGAACTAAATTTACTGAGAAAATGTGTTTGAAGCAATCGCGACCAATCCACCGGATTGATTTCTCCGCCTACTCCTTGAGCGATTCCCAATATCCTTCAATGAACCCTCGGAATAGATGGAACTCTGTTTCAATATCCCGATGAATTTTTTACCCCTAAATCTCAAATTTTGCTTTCAATGAACTAAATTAACTTAAAAAATTTGTTTGAGGCAATCGCGACAAATCCACCGGATTGCTTTCTCCACCTACTCTTTTAGCGAGTCCCAATATCCTTCTAGCAACCCCCCAGAATAGATGGAACTCCGTTCCAATATCCCGATGAATTTTTGACCCCTAAATCTCAAATTTTTTGTTTAAATGAACTAAATTTACTTAGAAAATGTGTTTGAGGCAATCGCTACCAATCTACTAGATTGCTTTCTCCACCAACTCTTTCAGCGAGTCCCAATATCCTTCTATGAACCCCCGGAATAGATGGAACTCCGTTCCAATATCCCGATGAATTTTTGACCATTAAATCTCAAATCTTGGTTTAAATGAACTAAAATTACTTAGAAAATGTGTTTGAAGCAATCGCGACCAATCCACCGGATTGCTTTCTCCACCAACTCTTTGATCGAGTCCCAATATCCTTCTATGAACCCCCGAAATAGATGAAACTCCGTTCCAATATCCCGGTGAATTTTTTACCCCCAAATCTAAAATTTTGGTTTAAATGAACTAAATATACTTAGAAAAAGTAATTGAGGCAATCGCGACCAATCCACCATATTCCTTTGTCCACCAACTCCTTGAGGGAGTCCCAATATCCTTCAAACAACCCCCCAGAATAGATGGAACTCCGTTTCAATATCCCGATGAATTTTTGACCATTAAATCTCAAATTTTGGTTTAAATGAACTAAACTTACTTAGAAAATGTGTTTGAAGCAATCACGACCAATCCACCGGATTGCATTCTCCGCCTACTCTTTGACCGAGTCCCAATATCCTTCTAGCAACCCCCCAAAATAGATGGAACTCCGTTCCAATATCCTGATGAATTTTTGACCACTAAATCTCAAATTTTGGTTTAAATGAACTAAATTTACTTAGAAAATGTATTTGAGGCAATCGCGGCCAATCCACCAGATTGCTATCTCCACCAACTCTTTTAGCGAGTCTTAATATCCTTCTAGGAACCGCCGGAATAGATGGAACTCCGTTCCAAAATCCCGGTGAATTTTTGACAACCAAATCTAAAATTTTGGTTTAAATGAACTAAATATACTTAGAAAAAGTGTTTGAGGCAATCGCGACCAATCCACCGGATTGCTTTCTCTACCAACTCCTTGAGCGAGTCCCAATATCCTTCAAGCAACCCCCAGAATAGATGGAACTCCGTTTCAATATCCCGATGAATTTTTGACCATTAAATCTCAAATTTTGGTTTAAATGAACTAAATATACTTAGAAAAAGTGTTCGAGGTAATCGCGACCAATCCACCGGATTGCTTTCTCCACCCACTCCTTGACCGAGTCCCAATATCCTCAAGCAACCTCCAGAATAGATGGAAATCCGTTTCAATATCCCGATGAATTTTTGACCATTAAATCTCAAATTTTGGTTTAAATGAACTAAATTTACTTAGAAAATGTGTTTGAAGCAATCGCGACCAATCCACCGGATTGATTTCTCCGCCTACTCCTTGAGCGATTCCCAATATCCTTCAATGAACCCTCGGAATAGATGGAACTCTGTTTCAATATCCCGATGAATTTTTTACCCCTAAATCTCAAATTTTGCTTTCAATGAACTAAATTAACTTAAAAAATTTGTTTGAGGCAATCGCGACAAATCCACCGTATTGCTTTCTCCACCTACTCTTTTAGCGAGTCCCAATATCCTTCTAGCAACCCCCCAGAATAGATGGAACTCCGTTCCAATATCCCGATGAATTTTTGACCCCTAAATCTCAAATTTTTTGTTTAAATGAACTAAATTTACTTAGAAAATGTGTTTGAGGCAATCGCTACCAATCTACTAGATTGCTTTCTCCACCAACTCTTTCAGCGAGTCCCAATATCCTTCTATGAACCCCCGGAATAGATGGAACTCCGTTCCAATATCCCGATGAATTTTTGACCATTAAATCTCAAATCTTGGTTTAAATGATCTAAATTTACTTAGAAAATGTGTTTGAAGCAATCGCGACCAATCCACCGAATTGCTTTCTCCACCAACTCTTTGATCGAGTCCCAATATCCTTCTATGAACCCCCGAAATAGATGAAACTCCGTTCCAATATCCCGGTGAATTTTTTACCCCCAAATCTAAAATTTTGGTTTAAATGAACTAAATATACTTAGAAAAAGTAATTGAGGCAATCGCGACCAATCCACCATATTGCTTTGTCCACCAACTCCTTGAGGGAGTCCCAATATCCTTCAAACAACCCCCCAGAATAGATGGAACTCCGTTTCAATATCTCGATGAATTTTTGACCATTAAATCTCAAATTTTGGTTTAAATGAACTAAACTTACTTAGAAAATGTGTTTGAAGCAATCACGACCAATCCACCGGATTGCATTCTTCGCCTACTCTTTGACCGAGTCCCAATATCCTTCTAGCAACCCCCCAAAATAGATGGAACTCCGTTCCAATATCCTGATGAATTTTTGACCACTAAATCTCAAATTTTGGTTTAAATGAACTAAATTTACTTAGAAAATGTATTTGAGGCAATCGCGGCCAATCCACCAGATTGCTATCTCCACCAACTCTTTTAGCGAGTCTTAATATCCTTCTAGGAACCGCCGGAATAGATGGAACTCCGTTCCAAAATCCCGGTGAATTTTTGACAACCAAATCTAAAATTTTGGTTTAAATGAACTAAATATACTTAGAAAAAGTGTTTGAGGCAATCGCGACCAATCCACCGGATTGCTTTCTCTACCAACTCCTTGAGCGAGTCCCAATATCCTTCAAGCAACCCCCAGAATAGATGGAACTCCGTTTCAATATCCCGATGAATTTTTGACCATTAAATCTCATATTTTGGTTTAAATGAACTAAATATACTTAGAAAAAGTGTTCGAGGTAATCGCGACCAATCCACCGGATTGCTTTCTCCACCCACTCCTTGACCGAGTCCCAATATCCTCAAGCAACCTCCAGAATAGATGGAAATCCGTTTCAATATCCCGATGAATTTTTGACCATTAAATCTCAAATTTTGGTTTAAATGAACTAAATTTACTTAGAAAATGTGTTTGAAGCAATCGCGACCAATCCACCGGATTGATTTCTCCGCCTACTCCTTGAGCGATTCCCAATATCCTTCAATGAACCCTCGGAATAGATGGAACTCTGTTTCAATATCCCGATGAATTTTTTACCCCTAAATCTCAAATTTTGCTTTCAATGAACTAAATTAACTTAAAAAATTTGTTTGAGGCAATCGCGACAAATCCACCGGATTGCTTTCTCCACCTACTCTTTTAGCGAGTCCCAATATCCTTCTAGCAACCCCCCAGAATAGATGGAACTCCGTTCCAATATCCCGATGAATTTTTGACCCCTAAATCTCAAATTTTTTGTTTAAATGAACTAAATTTACTTAGAAAATGTGTTTGAGGCAATCGCTACCAATCTACTAGATTGCTTTCTCCACCAACTCTTTCAGCGAGTCCCAATATCCTTTTATGAACCCCCGGAATAGATGGAACTCCGTTCCAATATCCCGATGAATTTTTGACCATTAAATCTCAAATCTTGGTTTAAATGAACTAAATTTACTTAGAAAATGTGTTTGAAGCAATCGCGACCAATCCACCGGATTGCTTTCTCCACCAACTCTTTGATCGAGTCCCAATATCCTTCTATGAACCCCCGAAATAGATGAAACTCCGTTCCAATATCCCGGTGAATTTTTTACCCCCAAATCTAAAATTTTGGTTTAAATGAACTAAATATACTTAGAAAAAGTAATTGAGGCAATCGCGACCAATCCACCATATTCCTTTGTCCACCAACTCCTTGAGGGAGTCCCAATATCCTTCAAACAACCCCCCAGAATAGATGGAACTCCGTTTCAATATCCTGATGAATTTTTGACCATTAAATCTCAAATTTTGGTTTAAATGAACTAAACTTACTTAGAAAATGTGTTTGAAGCAATCACGACCAATCCACCGGATTGCATTCTCCGCCTACTCTTTGACCGAGTCCCAATATCCTTCTAGCAACCCCCCAAAATAGATGGAACTCCGTTCCAATATCCTGATGAATTTTTGACCACTAAATCTCAAATTTTGGTTTAAATGAACTAAATTTACTTAGAAAATGTATTTGAGGCAATCGCGGCCAATCCACCAGATTGCTATCTCCACCAACTCTTTTAGCGAGTCTTAATATCCTTCTAGGAACCGCCGGAATAGATGGAACTCCGTTCCAAAATCCCGGTGAATTTTTGACAACCAAATCTAAAATTTTGGTTTAAATGAACTAAATATACTTAGAAAAAGTGTTTGAGGCAATCGCGACCAATCCACCGGATTGCTTTCTCTACCAACTCCTTGAGCGAGTCCCAATATCCTTCAAGCAACCCCCAGAATAGATGGAACTCCGTTTCAATATCCCGATGAATTTTTGACCATTAAATCTCAAATTTTGGTTTAAATGAACTAAATATACTTAGAAAAAGTGTTCGAGGTAATCGCGACCAATCCACCGGATTGCTTTCTCCACCCACTCCTTGACCGAGTCCCAATATCCTCAAGCAACCTCCAGAATAGATGGAAATCCGTTTCAATATCCCGATGAATTTTTGACCATTAAATCTCAAATTTTGGTTTAAATGAACTAAATTTACTTAGAAAATGTGTTTGAAGCAATCGCGACCAATCCACCGGATTGATTTCTCCGCCTACTCCTTGAGCGATTCCCAATATCCTTCAATGAACCCTCGGAATAGATGGAACTCTGTTTCAATATCCCGATGAATTTTTTACCCCTACATCTCAAATTTTGCTTTCAATGAACTAAATTAACTTAAAAAATTTGTTTGAGGCAATCGCGACAAATCCACCGGATTGCTTTCTCCACCTACTCTTTTAGCGAGTCCCAATATCCTTCTAGCAACCCCCCAGAATAGATGGAACTCCGTTCCAATATCCCGATGAATTTTTGACCCCTAAATCTCAAATTTTTTGTTTAAATGAACTAAATTTACTTAGAAAATGTGTTTGAGGCAATCGCTACCAATCTACTAGATTGCTTTCTCCACCAACTCTTTCAGCGAGTCCCAATATCCTTCTATGAACCCCCGGAATAGATGGAACTCCGTTCCAATATCCCGATGAATTTTTGACCATTAAATCTCAAATCTTAGTTTAAATGATCTAAATTTACTTAGAAAATGTGTTTGAAGCAATCGCGACCAATCCACCGGATTGCTTTCTCCACCAACTCTTTGATCGAGTCCCAATATCCTTCTATGAACCCCCGAAATAGATGAAACTCCGTTCCAATATCCCGGTGAATTTTTTACCCCCAAATCTAAAATTTTGGTTTAAATGAACTAAATATACTTAGAAAAAGTAATTGAGGCAATCGCGACCAATCCACCATATTGCTTTGTCCACCAACTCCTTGAGGGAGTCCCAATATCCTTCAAACAACCCCCCAGAATAGATGGAACTCCGTTTCAATATCCCGATGAATTTTTGACCATTAAATCTCAAATTTTGGTTTAAATCAACTAAATTTACTCAGAAAATGTGTTTGAAGCAATCACGACCAATCCACCGGATTGCTTTATCCGCCTACTCTTTGAGCGAGTCCCAATATCCTTCTAGCAACCCCCCAAAATAGATGGAACTCCGTTCCAATATCCCGATGAATTTTTGACCACTAAATCTCAAATTTTGGTTTAAATGAACTAAATTTACTTAGAAACTGTATTTGAGGCAATCGCGGCCAATCCACCAGATTGCTATCTCCACCAACTCTTTTAGCGAGTCTTAATATCCTTTTAGGAACCCCCGGAATAGATGGAACTCCGTTCCAATATCCCGGTGAATTTTTGACCCCCAAATCTAAAATTTTGGTTTAAATGAACTAAATATACTTAGAAAAAGTGTTTGAGGCAATCGCGACCAATCCACCGGATTGCTTTCTCTACCAACACCTTGAGCGATTCCCAATATCCTTCAAGCAACCCCCAGAATAGATGGAACTCCGTTTCAATATCCCGATGAATTTTTGACCATTAAATCTCAAATTTTGGTTTAAATGAACTAAATATACTTAGAAAAAGTGTTCGAGGCAATCGCGACAAATCCACCGGATTGCTTTCTCCACCTACTCTTTTAGCGAGTCCCAATATCCTCCTAGCAACCCCCCAGAATAGATGGAACTCCTTTCCAATATCCCGATGAATTTTTGACCCCTAAATCTTACATTTTTAGTTTAAATGAACTAAATTTACTTAGAAAATGTGTTTGAGGCAATCGCTACCAATCCACTAGATTGCTTTATCCACCAACTCCTTGAGCGAGTCCCAATATCCTTCTATGAACCCCCGGAATAGATGGAACTCTGTTCCAATATCCCGATAAATTTTTGACCATTAAATCTCAAATCTTGGTTTAAATAAACAAAATTTACTTAGAAAATGTGTTTAAAGCAATCGCGACCAAACCACCGGATTGCTTTCTCGACCAACTCTTTGATCGAGTCCCAATATCGTTCTATGAACCCCCGAAATAGATGAAACTCCGTTCCAATATCCCGGTGAATTTTTTACCCCCAAATCTAAAATTTTGGTTTAAATGAACTAAATATACTTAGAAAAAGTAATTGAGGCAATCGCGACCAATCCACCATATTCCTTTGTCCACCAACTCCTTGAGGGAGTCCCAATATCCTTCAAACAACCCCCCAGAATAGATGGAACTCCGTTTCAATATCCCGATGAATTTTTGACCATTAAATCTCAAATTTTGGTTTAAATGAACTAAACTTACTTAGAAAATGTGTTTGAAGCAATCACGACCAATCCACCGGATTGCATTCTCCGCCTACTCTTTGACCGAGTCCCAATATCCTTCTAGCAACCCCCCAAAATACATGGAACTCCGTTCCAATATCCTGATGAATTTTTGACCACTAAATCTCAAATTTTGGTTTAAATGAACTAAATTTACTTAGAAAATGTATTTGAGGCAATCGCGGCCAATCCTCCAGATTGCTATCTCCACCAACTCTTTTAGCGAGTCTTAATATCCTTCTAGGAACCGCCGGAATAGATGGAACTCCGTTCCAAAATCCCGGTGAATTTTTGACAACCAAATCTAAAATTTTGGTTTAAATGAACTAAATATACTTAGAAAAAGTGTTTGAGGCAATCGCGACCAATCCACCGGATTGCTTTCTCTACCAACTCCTTGAGCGAGTCCCAATATCCTTCAAGCAACCCCCAGAATAGATGGAACTCCGTTTCAATATCCCGATGAATTTTTGACCATTAAATCTCAAATTTTGGTTTAAATGAACTAAATATACTTAGAAAAAGTGTTCGAGGTAATCGCGACCAATCCACCGGATTGCTTTCTCCACCCACTCCTTGACCGAGTCCCAATATCCTCAAGCAACCTCCAGAATAGATGGAAATCCGTTTCAATATCCCGATGAATTTTTGACCATTAAATCTCAAATTTTGGTTTAAATGAACTAAATTTACTTAGAAAATGTGTTTGAAGCAATCGCGACCAATCCACCGGATTGATTTCTCCGCCTACTCCTTGAGCGATTCCCAATATCCTTCAATGAACCCTCGGAATAGATGGAACTCTGTTTCAATATCCCGATGAATTTTTTACCCCTAAATCTCAAATTTTGCTTTCAATGAACTAAATTAACTTAAAAAATTTGTTTGAGGCAATCGCGACAAATCCACCGGATTGCTTTCTCCACCTACTCTTTTAGCGAGTCCCAATATCCTTCTAGCAACCCCCCAGAATAGATGGAACTCCGTTCCAATATCCCAATGAATTTTTGACCCCTAAATCTCAAATTTTTTGTTTAAATGAACTAAATTTACTTAGAAAATGTGTTTGAGGCAATCGCTACCAATCTACTAGATTGCTTTCTCCACCAACTCTTTGAGCGAGTCCCAATATCCTTCTATGAACCCCCGGAATAGATGGAACTCCGTTCCAATATCCCGATGAATTTTTGACCATTAAATCTCAAATCTTGGTTTAAATCAACAAAATTTACTTAGAAAATGTGTTTGAAGCAATAGCGACCAATCCACCGGATTGCTTTCTCCACCAACTCTTTGATCGAGTCCCAATATCATTCTATGAACCCCCGAAATAGATGAAACTCCGTTCCAATATCCCGGTGAATTTTTTACCCCCAAATCTAAAATTTTGGTTTAAATGAACTAAATATACTAAGAAAAAGTAATTGAGGCAATCGCGACCAATCCACCATATTCCTTTGTCCACCAACTCCTTGAGGGAGTCCCAATATCCTTCAAACAACCCCCCAGAATAGATGGAACTCCATTTCAATATCCCGATTAATTTTTGACCATTAAATCTCAAATTTTGATTTAAATGAACTAAATTTACTCAGAAAATGTGTTTGAAGCAATCACGACCAATCCACCGGATTGCTTTCTCCGCCTACTCTTTGAGCGAGTCCCAATATCCTTCTAGCAACCCCCCAAAATAGATGGAACTCCGTTCCAATATCCCGATGAATTTTTGACCATTAAATCTCAAATTTTGGTTTAAATGAACTAAATTTACTTAGAAACTGTATTTGAGGCAATCGCGGCCAATCCACCGGATTGCTATCTCCACCAACTCTTTTAGCGAGTCTTAATATCCTTCTAGGAACCCCCGGAATAGATGGAGCTCCGTTCCAATATCCCGGTGAATTTTTGACCCCCAAATCTAAAATTTTGGTTTAAATGAACTAAATATACTTAGAAAAAGTGTTTGAGGCAATCGCGACCAATCCACCGGATTGCTTTCTCTACCAACACCTTGAGCGATTCCCAATATCCTTCAAGCAACCCCCAGAATAGATGGAACTCCGTTTCAATTTCCCGATGAATTTTTGACCATTAAATCTCAAATTTTGGTTTAAATGAACTAAATATACTTAGAAAAAGTAATTGAGGCAATCGCGACCAATCCACCATATTGCTTTGTCCACCAACTCCTTGAGGGAGTCCCAATATCCTTCAAACAACCCCCCAGAATAGATGGAACTCCGTTTCAATATCCCGATGAATTTTTGACCATTAAATCTCAAATTTTGGTTTAAATCAACTAAATTTACTCAGAAAATGTGTTTGAAGCAATCACGACCAATCCACCGGATTGCTTTATCCGCCGACTCTTTGAGCGAGTCCCAATATCCTTCTAGCAACCCCCCAAAATAGATGGAACTCCGTTCCAATATCCCGATGAATTTTTGACCACTAAATCTCAAATTTTGGTTTAAATGAACTAAATTTACTTAGAAACTGTATTTGAGGCAATCGCGGCCAATCCACCAGATTGCTATCTCCACCAACTCTTTTAGCGAGTCTTAATATCCTTTTAGGAACCCCCGGAATAGATGGAACTCCGTTCCAATATCCCGGTGAATTTTTGACCCCCAAATCTAAAATTTTGGTTTAAATGAACTAAATATACTTAGAAAAAGTGTTTGAGGCAATCGCGACCAATCCACCGGATTGCTTTCTCTACCAACTCCTTGAGCGAGTCCCAATATCCTTCTAGCAACCCCCCAGAATAGATGGAACTCCGTTCCAATATCCCGATGAATTTTTGACCCCTAAATCTTACATTTTTAGTTTAAATGAACTAAATTTACTTAGAAAATGTGTTTGAGGCAATCGCTACCAATCCACTAGATTGCTTTATCCACCAACTCTTTGAGCGAGTCCCAATATCCTTCTATGAACCCCCGGAATAGATGGAACTCCGTTCCAATATCCCGATAAATTTTTGACCATTAAATCTCAAATCTTGGTTTAAATAAACAAAATTTACTTAGAAAATGTGTTTAAAGCAATCGCGACCAATCCACCGGATTGCTTTCTCGACCAACTCTTTGATCGAGTCCCAATATCGTTCTATGAACCCCCGAAATAGATGAAACTCCCTTCCAATATCCCGGTGAATTTTTTACCCCCAAATCTAAAATTTTGGTTTAAATGAACTAAATATACTTAGAAAAAGTAATTGAGGCAATCGCGACCAATCCACCATATTGCTTTGTCCACCAACTCCTTGAGGGAGTCCCAATATCCTTCAAACAACCCCCCAGAATAGATGGAACTCCGTTTCAATATCCCGATGAATTTTTGACCATTAAATCTCAAATTTTGGTTTAAATGAACTAAATTTACTCAGAAAATGTGTTTGAAGCAATCACGACCAATCCACCGGATTGCTTTATCCGCCTACTCTTTGAGCGAGTCCCAATATCCTTCTAGCAACCCCCCAAAATAGATGGAACTCCGTTCCAATATCCCGATGAATTTTTGACCACTAAATCTCAAATTTTGGTTTAAATGAACTAAATTTACTTAGAAAATGTATTTGAGGCAATCGCGGCCAATCCACCAGATTGCTATCTCCACCAACTCTTTTAGCGAGTCTTAATATCCTTATAGGAACCCCCGGAATAGATGGAACTCCGTTCCAATATGCCGGTGAATTTTTGACCCCCAAATCTAAAATTTTAGTTTAAATGAACTAAATATACTTAGAAAAAGTGTTTGAGGCAATCGCGACCAATCCACCGGATTGCTTTCTCTACCAACACCTTGAGCGAGTCCCAATATCCTTCAAGCAACCCCCAGAATAGATGGAACTCCGTTTCAATATCCCGTTGAATTTTTGACCATTAAATCTCAAATTTTGGTTTACATGAACTAAATATACTTAGAAAAAGTGTTCGAGGCAATCGCGACAAATCCACCGGATTGCTTTCTCCACCTACTCTTTTAGCGAGTCCCAATATCCTTCTAGCAACCCCCCAGAATAGATGGAACTCCGTTCCAATATCCCGATAAATTTTTGACCCCTAAATCTTAAATTTTTTGTTTAAATGAACTAAATTTACTTAGAAAATGTGTTTGAGGCAATCGCTACCAATCCACTAGATTGCTTTATCCACCAACTCTTTGAGCGAGTCCCAATATCCTTCTATGAACCCCCGAAATAGATGGAACTCCGCTCCAATATCCCGATAAATTTTTGACCATTAAATCTCAAATCTTGGTTTAAATAAACAAAATTTACTTAGAAAATGTGTTTGAAGCAATCGCGACCAATCCACCGGATTGCTTTCTCCACCAACTCTTTGATCGAGTCCCAATATCCTTCTATGAACCCTCGAAATAGATGAAACTCCGTTCCAATATCCCGGTGAATTTTTTACCCCCAAATCTAAAATTTTGGTTTAAATGAACTAAATATACTTAGAAAAAGTAATTGAGGCAATCGCGACCAATCCACCATATTCCTTTGTCCACCAACTCCTTGAGGGAGTCCCAATATCCTTCAAACAACCCCCCAGAATAGATGGAACTCCATTTCAATATCCCGATTAATTTTTGACCATTAAATCTCAAATTTTGATTTAAATGAACTAAATTTACTCAGAAAATGTGTTTGAAGCAATCACGACCAATCCACCGGATTGCTTTCTCCGCCTACTCTTTGAGCGAGTCCCAATATCCTTCTAGCAACCCCCCAAAATAGATGGAACTCCGTTCCAATATCCCGATGAATTTTTGACCATTAAATCTCAAATTTTGGTTTAAATGAACTAAATATACTTAGAAAAAGTGTTCGAGGCAATCGCGACCAATCCACCGGATTGCTTTCTCCACCCACTCCTTGACCGAGTCCCAATATCCTAAACCAACCCCCAGAACAGATGGAACTCCGTTCCAATATCCCGATGAATTTTTGACCACTAAATCTCAAATTTTGGTTTAAATGAACTAAATTTACTTAGAAAATGTATTTGAGGCAATCGCGGCCAATCCACCAGATTGCTATCTCCACCAACTCTTTTAGCGAGTCTTAATATCCTTCTAGGAACCGCCGGAATAGATGGAACTCCGTTCCAAAATCCCGGTGAATTTTTGACAACCAAATCTAAAATTTTGGTTTAAATGAACTAAATATACTTAGAAAAAGTGTTTGAGGCAATCGCGACCAATCCACCGGATTGCTTTCTCTACCAACTCCTTGAGCGAGTCCCAATATCCTTCAAGCAACCCCCAGAATAGATGGAACTCCGTTTCAATATCCCGATGAATTTTTGACCATTAAATCTCAAATTTTGGTTTAAATGAACTAAATATACTTAGAAAAAGTGTTCGAGGCAATCGCGACAAATCCACCGGATTGCTTTCTCCACCTACTCTTTTAGCGAGTCCCAAAATCCTTCTAGCAACCCCCCAGAATAGATGGAACTCCGTTCCAATATCCCGATGAATTTTTGACCCCTAAATCTTACATTTTTAGTTTAAATGAACTAAATTTACTTAGAAAATGTGTTTGAGGCAATCGCTACCAATCCACTAGATTGCTTTATCCACCAACTCTTTGAGCGAGTCCCAATATCCTTCTATGAACCCCCGGAATAGATGGAACTCCGTTCCAATATCCCGATAAATTTTTGACCATTAAATCTCAAATCTTGGTTTAAATAAACAAAATTTACTTAGAAAATGTGTTTAAAGCAATCGCGACCAATCCACCGGATTGCTTTCTCGACCAACTCTTTGATCGAGTCCCAATATCGTTCTATGAACCCCCGAAATAGATGAAACTCCGTTCCAATATCCCGGTGAATTTTTTACCCCCAAATCTAAAATTTTGGTTTAAATGAACTAAATATACTTAGAAAAAGTAATTGAGGCAATCGCGACCAATCCACCATATTGCTTTGTCCACCAACTCCTTGAGGGAGTCCCAATATCCTTCAGACAACCCCCCAGAATAGATGGAACTCCGTTTCAATATCCCGATGAATTTTTGACCATTAAATCTCAAATTTTGGTTTAAATGAACTAAATTTACTCAGAAAATGTGTTTGAAGCAATCACGACCAATCCACCGGATTGCTTTATCCGCCTACTCTTTGAGCGAGTCCCAATATCCTCCTAGCAACCCCCCAAAATAGATGGAACTCCGTTCCAATATCCCGATGAATTTTTGACCACTAAGTCTCAAATTTTGGTTTAAATGAACTAAATTTACTTAGAAAATGTATTTGAGGCAATCGCGGCCAATCCACCAGATTGCTTTCTCCACCAACTCTTTTAGCGAGTCTTAATATCCTTCTAGGAACCGCCGGAATAGATGGAACTCCGTTCCAATATGCCGGTGAATTTTTGACCCCCAAATCTAAAATTTTAGTTTAAATGAACTAAATATACTTAGAAAAAGTGTTTGAGGCAATCGCGACCAATCCACCGGATTGCTTTCTCTACCAACACCTTGAGCGAGTCCCAATATCCTTCAAGCAACCCCCAGAATAGATGGAACTCCGTTTCAATATCCCGATGAATTTTTGACCATTAAATCTCAAATTTTGGTTTAAATGAACTAAATATACTTAGAAAAAGTGTTCGAGGCAATCGCGACAAATCCACCGGATTGCTTTCTCCACCTACTCTTTTAGCGAGTCCCAATATCCTTCTAGAAACCCCCCAGAATAGATGGAACTCCGTTCCAATATCCCGATGAATTTTTGACCCCTAAATCTTACATTTTTAGTTTAAATGAACTAAATTTACTTAGAAAATGTGTTTGAGGCAATCGCTACCAATCCACTAGATTGCTTTATCCACCAACTCTTTGAGCGAGTCCCAATATCCTTCTATGAACCCCCGGAATAGATGGAACTCCGTTCCAATATCCCGATAAATTTTTGACCATTAAATCTCAAATCTTGGTTTAAATAAACAAAATTTACTTAGAAAATGTGTTTAAAGCAATCGCGACCAATCCACCGGATTGCTTTCTCGACCAACTCTTTGATCGAGTCCCAATATCGTTCTATGAACCCCCGAAATAGATGAAACTCCGTTCCAATATCCCGGTGAATTTTTTACCCCCAAATCTAAAATTTTGGTTTAAATGAACTAAATATACTTAGAAAAAGTAATTGAGGCAATCGCGACCAATCCACCATATTGCTTTGTCCACCAACTCCTTGAGGGAGTCCCAATATCCTTCAAACAACCCCCCAGAATAGATGGAACTCCGTTTCAATATCCCGATGAATTTTTGACCATTAAATCTCAAATTTTGGTTTAAATTAACTAAATTTACTCAGAAAATGTGTTTGAAGCAATCACGACCAATCCACCGGATTGCTTTATCCGCCTACTCTTTGAGCGAGTCCCAATATCCTCCTAGCAACCCCCCAAAATAGATGGAACTCCGTTCCAATATCCCGATGAATTTTTGACCACTAAGTCTCAAATTTTGGTTTAAATGAACTAAATTTACTTAGAAAATGTATTTGAGGCAATCGCGGCCAATCCACTAGATTGCTTTCTCCACCAACTCTTTTAGCGAGTCTTAATATCCTTCTAGGAACCGCCGGAATAGATGGAACTCCGTTCCAATATGCCGGTGAATTTTTGACCCCCAAATCTAAAATTTTAGTTTAAATGAACTAAATATACTTAGAAAAAGTGTTTGAGGCAATCGCGACCAATCCACCGGATTGCTTTCTCTACCAACACCTTGAGCGAGTCCCAATATCCTTCAAGCAACCCCCAGAATAGATGGAACTCCGTTTCAATATCCCGATGAATTTTTGACCATTAAATCTCAAATTTTGGTTTAAATGAACTAAATATACTTAGAAAAAGTGTTCGAGGCAATCGCGACAAATCCACCGGATTGCTTTCTCCACCTACTCTTTTAGCGAGTCCCAATATCCTTCTAGAAACCCCCCAGAATAGATGGAACTCCGTTCCAATATCCCGATGAATTTTTGACCCCTAAATCTTACATTTTTAGTTTAAATGAACTAAATTTACTTAGAAAATGTGTTTGAGGCAATCGCTACCAATCCACTAGATTGCTTTATCCACCAACTCTTTGAGCGAGTCCCAATATCCTTCTATGAACCCCCGGAATAGATGGAACTCCGTTCCAATATCCCGATAAATTTTTGACCATTAAATCTCAAATCTTGGTTTAAATAAACAAAATTTACTTAGAAAATGTGTTTAAAGCAATCGCGACCAATCCACCGGATTGCTTTCTCGACCAACTCTTTGATCGAGTCCCAATATCGTTCTATGAACCCCCGAAATAGATGAAACTCCGTTCCAATATCCCGGTGAATTTTTTACCCCCAAATCTAAAATTTTGGTTTAAATGAACTAAATATACTTAGAAAAAGTAATTGAGGCAATCGCGACCAATCCACCATATTGCTTTGTCCACCAACTCCTTGAGGGAGTCCCAATATCCTTCAAACAACCCCCCAGAATAGATGGAACTCCGTTTCAATATCCCGATGAATTTTTGACTATTAAATCTCAAATTTTGGTTTAAATTAACTAAATTTACTCAGAAAATGTGTTTGAAGCAATCACGACCAATCCACCGGATTGCTTTATCCGCCTACTCTTTGAGCGAGTCCCAATATCCTTCTAGCAACCCCCCAAAATAGATGGAACTCCGTTCCAATATCCCGATGAATTTTTGACCACTAAGTCTCAAATTTTGGTTTAAATGAACTAAATTTACTTAGAAAATGTATTTGAGGCAATCGCGGCCAATCCACCAGATTGCTTTCTCCACCAACTCTTTTAGCGAGTCTTAATATCCTTCTAGGAACCGCCGGAATAGATGGAACTCCGTTCCAATATGCCGGTGAATTTTTGACCCCCAAATCTAAAATTTTAGTTTAAATGAACTAAATATACTTAGAAAAAGTGTTTGAGGCAATCGCGACCAATCCACCGGATTGCTTTCTCTACCAACACCTTGAGCGAGTCCCAATATCCTTCAAGCAACCCCCAGAATAGATGGAACTCCGTTTCAATATCCCGATGAATTTTTGACCATTAAATCTCAAATTTTGGTTTAAATGAACTAAATATACTTAGAAAAAGTGTTCGAGGCAATCGCGACAAATCCACCGGATTGCTTTCTCCACCTACTCTTTTAGCGAGTCCCAATATCCTTCTAGCAACCCCCCAGAATAGATGGAACTCCGTTCCAATATCCCGATAAATTTTTGACCCCTAAATCTTAAATTTTTTGTTTAAATGAACTAAATTTACTTAGAAAATGTGTTTGAGGCAATCGCTACCAATCCACTAGATTGCTTTATCCACCAACTCTTTGAGCGAGTCCCAATATCCTTCTATGAACCCCCGAAATAGATGGAACTCCGCTCCAATATCCCGATAAATTTTTGACCATTAAATCTCAAATCTTGGTTTAAATCAACAAAATTTACTTAGAAAATGTGTTTGAAGCAATAGCGACCAATCCACCGGATTGCTTTCTCCACCAACTCTTTGATCGAGTCCCAATATCCTTCTATGAACCCCCGAAATAGATGAAACTCCGTTCCAATATCCCGGTGAATTTTTTACCCCCAAATCTAAAATTTTGGTTTAAATGAACTAAATATACTTAGAAAAAGTAATTGAGGCAATCGCGACCAATCCACCATATTCCTTTGTCCACCAACTCCTTGAGGGAGTCCCAATATCCTTCAAACAACCCCCCAGAATAGATGGAACTCCATTTCAATATCCCGATTAATTTTTGACCATTAAATCTCAAATTTTGATTTAAATGAACTAAATTTACTCAGAAAATGTGTTTGAAGCAATCACGACCAATCCACCGGATTGCTTTCTCCGCCTACTCTTTGAGCGAGTCCCAATATCCTTCTAGCAACCCCCCAAAATAGATGGAACTCCGTTCCAATATCCCAATGAATTTTTGACCATTAAATCTCAAATTTTGGTTTAAATGAACTAAATATACTTAGAAAAAGTGTTCGAGGCAATCGCGACCAATCCACCGGATTGCTTTCTCCACCCACTCCTTGACCGAGTCCCAATATCCTCAACCAACCCCCAGAACAGATGGAACTCAGTTTCAATATCCCGAGAATTTTTTACCATTAAATCTCAAATTTTGGTTTAGATGAACTAAATTTACTTAGAAAATGTATTTGAGGCAATCGCGGCCAATCCACCAGATTGCTATCTCCACCAACTCTTTTAGCGAGTCTTAATATCCTTCTAGGAACCGCCGGAATAGATGGAACTCCGTTCCAAAATCCCGGTGAATTTTTGACAACCAAATCTAAAATTTTGGTTTAAATGAACTAAATATACTTAGAAAAAGTGTTTGAGGCAATCGCGACCAATCCACCGGATTGCTTTCTCTACCAACTCCTTGAGCGAGTCCCAATATCCTTCAAGCAACCCCCAGAATAGATGGAACTCCGTTTCAATATCCCGATGAATTTTTGACCATTAAATCTCAAATTTTGGTTTAAATGAACTAAATATACTTAGAAAAAGTGTTCGAGGCAATCGCGACAAATCCACCGGATTGCTTTCTCCACCTACTCTTTTAGCGAGTCCCAATATCCTTCTAGCAACCCCCCAGAATAGATGGAACTCCGTTCCAATATCCCGATAAATTTTTGACCCCTAAATCTTAAATTTTTTGTTTAAATGAACTAAATTTACTTAGAAAATGTGTTTGAGGCAATCGCTACCAATCCACTAGATTGCTTTATCCACCAACTCTTTGAGCGAGTCCCAATATCCTTCTATGAACCCCCGAAATAGATGGAACTCCGCTCCAATATCCCGATAAATTTTTGACCATTAAATCTCAAATCTTGGTTTAAATCAACAAAATTTACTTAGAAAATGTGTTTGAAGCAATAGCGACCAATCCACCGGATTGCTTTCTCCACCAACTCTTTGATCGAGTCCCAATATCCTTCTATGAACCCCCGAAATAGATGAAACTCCGTTCCAATATCCCGGTGAATTTTTTACCCCCAAATCTAAAATTTTGGTTTAAATGAACTAAATATACTTAGAAAAAGTAATTGAGGCAATCGCGACCAATCCACCATATTCCTTTGTCCACCAACTCCTTGAGGGAGTCCCAATATCCTTCAAACAACCCCCCAGAATAGATGGAACTCCATTTCAATATCCCGATTAATTTTTGACCATTAAATCTCAAATTTTGATTTAAATGAACTAAATTTACTCAGAAAATGTGTTTGAAGCAATCACGACCAATCCACCGGATTGCTTTCTCCGCCTACTCTTTGAGCGAGTCCCAATATCCTTCTAGCAACCCCCCAAAATAGATGGAACTCCGTTCCAATATCCCAATGAATTTTTGACCATTAAATCTCAAATTTTGGTTTAAATGAACTAAATATACTTAGAAAAAGTGTTCGAGGCAATCGCGACCAATCCACCGGATTGCTTTCTCCACCCACTCCTTGACCGAGTCCCAATATCCTCAACCAACCCCCAGAACAGATGGAACTCAGTTTCAATATCCCGAGAATTTTTTACCATTAAATCTCAAATTTTGGTTTAGATGAACTAAATTTACTTAGAAAATGTATTTGAGGCAATCGCGGCCAATCCACCAGATTGCTATCTCCACCAACTCTTTTAGCGAGTCTTAATATCCTTCTAGGAACCGCCGGAATAGATGGAACTCCGTTCCAAAATCCCGGTGAATTTTTGACAACCAAATCTAAAATTTTGGTTTAAATGAACTAAATATACTTAGAAAAAGTGTTTGAGGCAATCGCGACCAATCCACCGGATTGCTTTCTCTACCAACTCCTTGAGCGAGTCCCAATATCCTTCAAGCAACCCCCAGAATAGATGGAACTCCGTTTCAATATCCCGATGAATTTTTGACCATTAAATCTCAAATTTTGGTTTAAATGAACTAAATATACTTAGAAAAAGTGTTCGAGGCAATCGCGACAAATCCACCGGATTGCTTTCTCCACCTACTCTTTTAGCGAGTCCCAATATCCTTCTAGCAACCCCCCAGAATAGATGGAACTCCGTTCCAATATCCCGATGAATTTTTGACCCCTAAATCTTACATTTTTAGTTTAAATGAACTAAATTTACTTAGAAAATGTGTTTGAGGCAATCGCTACCAATCCACTAGATTGCTTTATCCACCAACTCTTTGAGCGAGTCCCAATATCCTTCTATGAACCCGCGGAATAGATGGAACTCCGTTCCAATATCCCGATAAATTTTTGACCATTAAATCTCAAATCTTGGTTTAAATAAACAAAATTTACTTAGAAAATGTGTTTAAAGCAATCGCGACCAATCCACCGGATTGCTTTCTCGACCAACTCTTTGATCGAGTCCCAATATCGTTCTATGAACCCCCGAAATAGATGAAACTCCGTTCCAATATCCCGGTGAATTTTTTACCCCCAAATCTAAAATTTTGGTTTAAATGAACTAAATATACTTAGAAAAAGTAATTGAGGCAATCGCGACCAATCCACCATATTACTTTGTCCACCAACTCCTTGAGGGAGTCTTAATATCCTTCAAACAACCCCCCAGAATAGATGGAACTCCGTTTCAATATCCCGATGAATTTTTGACCATTAAATCTCAAATTTTGGTTTAAATGAACTAAATTTACTCAGAAAATGTGTTTGAAGCAATCACGACCAATCCACCGGATTGCTTTATCCGCCTACTCTTTGAGCGAGTCCCAATATCCTCCTAGCAACCCCCCAAAATAGATGGAACTCCGTTCCAATATCCCGATGAATTTTTGACCACTAAATCTCAAATTTTGGTTTAAATGAACTAAATTTACTTAGAAAATGTATTTGAGGCAATCGCGGCCAATCCACCAGATTGCTATCTCCACCAACTCTTTTAGCGAGTCTTAATATCCTTCTAGGAACCCCCGGAATAGATGGAACTCCGTTCCAATATGCCGGTGAATTTTTGACCCCCAAATCTAAAATTTTAGTTTAAATGAACTAAATATACTTAGAAAAAGTGTTTGAGGCAATCGCGACCAATCCACCGGATTGCTTTCTCTACCAACACCTTGAGCGAGTCCCAATATCCTTCAAGCAACCCCCAGAATAGATGGAACTCCGTTTCAATATCCCGATGAATTTTTGACCATTAAATCTCAAATTTTGGTTTAAATGAACTAAATATACTTAGAAAAAGTGTTCGAGGCAATCGCGACAAATCCACCGGATTGCTTTCTCCACCTACTCTTTTAGCGAGTCCCAATATCCTTCTAGCAACCCCCCAGAATAGATGGAACTCCGTTCCAATATCCCGATAAATTTTTGACCCCTAAATCTTAAATTTTTTGTTTAAATGACCTAAATTTACTTAGAAAATGTGTTTGAGGCAATCGCTACCAATCCACTAGATTGCTTTATCCACCAACTCTTTGAGCGAGTCCCAATATCCTTCTATGAACCCCCGAAATAGATGGAACTCCGCTCCAATATCCCGATAAATTTTTGACCATTAAATCTCAAATCTTGGTTTAAATAAACAAAATTTACTTAGAAAATGTGTTTGAAGCAATCGCGACCAATCCACCGGATTGCTTTCTCCACCAACTCTTTGATCGAGTCCCAATATCCTTCTATGAACCCCCGAAATAGATGAAACTCCGTTCCAATATCCCGGTGAATTTTTTACCCCCAAATCTAAAATTTTGGTTTAAATGAACTAAATATACTTAGAAAAAGTAATTGAGGCAATCGCGACCAATCCACCATATTCCTTTGTCCACCAACTCCTTGAGGGAGTCCCAATATCCTTCAAACAACCCCCCAGAATAGATGGAACTCCATTTCAATATCGCGATTAATTTTTGACCATTAAATCTCAAATTTTGGTTTAAATGAACTAAATTTACTCAGAAAATGTGTTTGAAGCAATCACGACCAATCCACCGGATTGCTTTCTCCGCCTACTCTTTGAGCGAGTCCCAATATCCTTCTAGCAACCCCCCGAAATAGATGGAACTCCGTTCCAATATCCCGATGAATTTTTGACCATTAAATCTCAAATTTTGGTTTAAATGAACTAAATATACTTAGAAAAAGTGTTCGAGGACATCGCGACCAATCCACCGGATTGCTTTCTCCACCCACTCCTTGACCGAGTCCCAATATCCTCAACCAACCCCCAGAACAGATGGAACTCAGTTTCAATATCCCGAGAATTTTTTACCATTAAATCTCAAATTTTGGTTTAGATGAACTAAATTTACTTAGAAAATGTATTTGAGGCAATCGCGGCCAATCCACCAGATTGCTTTATCCGCCTACTCTTTGAGCGAGTCCCAATATCCTTCTAGCAACCCCCCAAAATAGATGGAACTCCGTTCCAATATCCCGATGAATTTTTGACCACTAAATCTCAAATTTTGGTTTAAATGAACTAAATTTACTTAGAAAATGTATTTGAGGCAATCGCGGCCAATCCACCAGATTGCTATCTCCACCAACTCTTTTAGCGAGTCTTAATATCCTTCTAGGAACCCCCGGAATAGATGGAACTCCGTTCCAATATGCCGGTGAATTTTTGACCCCCAAATCTAAAATTTTAGTTTAAATGAACTAAATATACTTAGAAAAAGTGTTTGAGGCAATCGCGACCAATCCACCGGATTGCTTTCTCTACCAACACCTTGAGCGAGTCCCAATATCCTTCAAGCAACCCCCAGAATAGATGGAACTCCGTTTCAATATCCCGATGAATTTTTGACCGTTAAATCTCAAATTTTGGTTTAAATGAACTAAATATACTTAGAAAAAGTGTTCGAGGCAATCGCGACAAATCCACCGGATTGCTTTCTCCACCTACTCTTTTAGCGAGTCCCAATATCCTTCTAGCAACCCCCCAGAATAGATGGAACTCCGTTCCAATATCCCGATAAATTTTTGACCCCTAAATCTTAAATTTTTTGTTTAAATGAACTAAATTTACTTAGAAAATGTGTTTGAGGCAATCGCTACCAATCCACTAGATTGCTTTATCCACCAACTCTTTGAGCGAGTCCCAATATCCTTCTATGAACCCCCGAAATAGATGGAACTCCGCTCCAATATCCCGATAAATTTTTGACCATTAAATCTCAAATCTTGGTTTAAATAAACAAAATTTACTTAGAAAATGTGTTTGAAGCAATCGCGACCAATCCACCGGATTGCTTTCTCCACCAACTCTTTGATCGAGTCCCAATATCCTTCTATGAACCCCCGAAATAGATGAAACTCCGTTCCAATATCCCGGTGAATTTTTTACCCCCAAATCTAAAATTTTGGTTTAAATGAACTAAATATACTTAGAAAAAGTAATTGAGGCAATCGCGACCAATCCACCATATTCCTTTGTCCACCAACTCCTTGAGGGAGTCCCAATATCCTTCAAACAACCCCCCAGAATAGATGGAACTCCATTTCAATATCCCGATTAATTTTTGACCATTAAATCTCAAATTTTGGTTTAAATGAACTAAATTTACTCAGAAAATGTGTTTGAAGCAATCACGACCAATCCACCGGATTGCTTTCTCCGCCTACTCTTTGAGCGAGTCCCAATATCCTTCTAGCAACCCCCCGAAATAGATGGAACTCCGTTCCAATATCCCGATGAATTTTTGACCATTAAATCTCAAATTTTGGTTTAAATGAACTAAATATACTTAGAAAAAGTGTTCGAGGCAATCGCGACCAATCCACCGGATTGCTTTCTCCACCCACTCCTTGACCGAGTCCCAATATCCTCAACCAACCCCCAGAACAGATGGAACTCAGTTTCAATATCCCGAGAATTTTTTACCATTAAATCTCAAATTTTGGTTTAGATGAACTAAATTTACTTAGAAAATGTATTTGAGGCAATCGCGGCCAATCCACCAGATTGCTATCTCCACCAACTCTTTTAGCGAGTCTTAATATCCTTCTAGGAACCGCCGGAATAGATGGAACTCCGTTCCAAAATCCCGGTGAATTTTTGACAACCAAATCTAAAATTTTGGTTTAAATGAACTAAATATACTTAGAAAAAGTGTTTGAGGCAATCGCGACCAATCCACCGGATTGCTTTCTCTACCAACTCCTTGAGCGAGTCCCAATATCCTTCAAGCAACCCCCAGAATAGATGGAACTCCGTTTCAATATCCCGATGAATTTTTGACCATTAAATCTCAAATTTTGGTTTAAATGAACTAAATATACTTAGAAAAAGTGTTCGAGGCAATCGCGACAAATCCACCGGATTGCTTTCTCCACCTACTCTTTTAGCGAGTCCCAATATCCTTCTAGCAACCCCCCAGAATAGATGGAACTCCGTTCCAATATCCCGATGAATTTTTGACCCCTAAATCTTACATTTTTAGTTTAAATGAACTAAATTTACTTAGAAAATGTGTTTGAGGCAATCGCTACCAATCCACTAGATTGCTTTATCCACCAACTCTTTGAGCGAGTCCCAATATCCTTCTATGAACCCCCGGAATAGATGGAACTCCGTTCCAATATCCCGATAAATTTTTGACCATTAAATCTCAAATCTTGGTTTAAATAAACAAAATTTACTTAGAAAATGTGTTTAAAGCAATCGCGACCAATCCACCGGATTGCTTTCTCGACCAACTCTCTGATCGAGTCCCAATATCGTTCTATGAACCCCCGAAATAGATGAAACTCCGTTCCAATATCCCGGTGAATTTTTTACCCCCAAATCTAAAATTTTGGTTTAAATGAACTAAATATACTTAGAAAAAGTAATTGAGGCAATCGCGACCAATCCACCATATTGCTTTGTCCACCAACTCCTTGAGGGAGTCCCAATATCCTTCAAACAACCCCCCAGAATAGATGGAAGTCCGTTTCAATATCCCGATGAATTTTTGACCATTAAATCTCAAAATTTGGTTTAAATGAACTAAATTTACTCAGAAAATGTGTTTGAAGCAATCACGACCAATCCACCGGATTGCTTTATCCGCCTACTCTTTGAGCGAGTCCCAATATCCTTCTAGCAACCCCCCAAAATAGATGGAACTCCGTTCCAATATCCCGATGAATTTTTGACCACTAAATCTCAAATTTTGGTTTAAATGAACTAAATTTACTTAGAAAATGTATTTGAGGCAATCGCGGCCAATCCACCAGATTGCTATCTCCACCAACTCTTTTAGCGAGTCTTAATATCCTTCTAGGAACCCCCGGAATAGATGGAACTCCGTTCCAATATGCCGGTGAATTTTTGACCCCCAAATCTAAAATTTTAGTTTAAATGAACTAAATATACTTAGAAAAAGTGTTTGAGGCAATCGCGACCAATCCACCGGATTGCTTTCTCTACCAACACCTTGAGCGAGTCCCAATTTCCTTCAAGCAACCCCCAGAATAGATGGAACTTCGTTTCAATATCCCGATGAATTTTTGACCATTAAATCTCAAATTTTGGTTTAAATGAACTAAATATACTTAGAAAAAGTGTTCGAGGCAATCGCGACAAATCCACCGGATTGCTTTCTCCACCTACTCTTTTAGCGAGTCCCAATATCCTTCTAGCAACCCCCCAGAATAGATGGAACTCCGTTCCAATATCCCGATAAATTTTTGACCCCTAAATCTTAAATTTTTTGTTTAAATGACCTAAATTTACTTAGAAAATGTGTTTGAGGCAATCGCTACCAATCCACTAGATTGCTTTATCCACCAACTCTTTGAGCGAGTCCCAATATCCTTCTATGAACCCCCGAAATAGATGGAACTCCGCTCCAATATCCCGATAAATTTTTGACCATTAAATCTCAAATCTTGGTTTAAATAAACAAAATTTACTTAGAAAATGTGTTTGAAGCAATCGCGACCAATCCACCGGATTGCTTTCTCCACCAACTCTTTGATCGAGTCCCAATATCCTTCTATGAACCCCCGAAATAGATGAAACTCCGTTCCAATATGCCGGTGAATTTTTGACCCCCAAATCTTAAATTTTAGTTTAAATGAACTAAATATACTTAGAAAAAGTGTTTGAGGCAATCGCGACCAATCCACCGGATTGCTTTCTCTACCAACACCTTGAGCGAGTCCCAATATCCTTCAAGCAACCCCCAGAATAGATGGAACTCCGTTTCAATATCCCGATGAATTTTTGACCGTTAAATCTCAAATTTTGGTTTAAATGAACTAAATATACTTAGAAAAAGTGTTCGAGGCAATCGCGACAAATCCACCGGATTGCTTTCTCCACCTACTCTTTTAGCGAGTCCCAATATCCTTCTAGCAACCCCCCAGAATAGATGGAACTCCGTTCCAATATCCCGATAAATTTTTGACCCCTAAATCTTAAATTTTTTGTTTAAATGAACTAAATTTACTTAGAAAATGTGTTTGAGGCAATCGCTACCAATCCACTAGATTGCTTTATCCACCAACTCTTTGAGCGAGTCCCAATATCCTTCTATGAACCCCCGAAATAGATGGAACTCCGCTCCAATATCCCGATAAATTTTTGACCATTAAATCTCAAATCTTGGTTTAAATAAACAAAATTTACTTAGAAAATGTGTTTGAAGCAATCGCGACCAATCCACCGGATTGCTTTCTCGACCAACTCTTTGATCGAGTCCCAATATCCTTCTATGAACCCCCGAAATAGATGAAACTCCGTTCCAATATCCCGGTGAATTTTTTACCCCCAAATCTAAAATTTTGGTTTAAATGAACTAAATATACTTAGAAAAAGTAATTGAGGCAATCGCGACCAATCCACCATATTCCTTTGTCCACCAACTCCTTGAGGGAGTCCCAATATCCTTCAAACAACCCCCCAGAATAGATGGAACTCCATTTCAATATCCCGATTAATTTTTGACCATTAAATCTCAAATTTTGGTTTAAATGAACTAAATTTACTCAGAAAATGTGTTTGAAGCAATCACGACCAATCCACCGGATTGCTTTCTCCGCCTACTCTTTGAGCGAGTCCCAATATCCTTCTAGCAACCCCCCGAAATAGATGGAACTCCGTTCCAATATCCCGATGAATTTTTGACCATTAAATCTCAAATTTTGGTTTAAATGAACTAAATATACTTAGAAAAAGTGTTCGAGGCAATCGCGACTAATCCACCGGATTGCTTTCTCCACCCACTCCTTGACCGAGTCCCAATATCCTCAACCAACCCCCAGAACAGATGGAACTCAGTTTCAATATCCCGAGAATTTTTTACCATTAAATCTCAAATTTTGGTTTAGATGAACTAAATTTACTTAGAAAATGTATTTGAGGCAATCGCGGCCAATCCACCAGATTGCTATCTCCACCAACTCTTTTAGCGAGTCTTAATATACTTCTAGGAACCCCCGGAATAGATGGAACTCCGTTCCAATATCCCGGTGAATTTTTGACCTCCAAATCTAAAATTTTGGTTTAAATGAACTAAATATACTTAGAAAAAGTGTTTGAGGCAATCGCGACCAATCCACCGGATTGCTTTCTTTACCAACTCCTTGACCGAGTCCCAATATCATCAAGCAACCCCCAGAATAGATGGAACTCCGTTTCAATATCCCGATAAATTTTTGACCATTAAATCTCAAATTTTGGTTTAAATGAACTAAATTTACTTAGAAAATGTGTTTGAAGCAATCGCGACCAATCCACCGGATTGATTTCTCCGCCTACTCTTTGAGCGATTCCCAATATCCTTCTATGAACCCTCGGAATAGATGGAACTCTGTTTCAATATCCCGATGAATTTTTTACCCCTAAATCTCAAATTTTGCTTTCAATGAACTAAATTAACTTAAAAAATTTGTTTGAGGCAATCGCGACAAATCCACCGGATTACTTTCTCCACCTACTCTTTTAGCGAGTCCCAATATCCTTCTAGCAACCCCCCAGAATAGATGGAACTCCGTTCCAATATCCCGATGAATTTTTGACCCCTAAATCTTAAATTTTTTGTTTAAATGAACTAAATTTACTTAGAAAATGTGTTTGAGGCAATCGTTACCAATCCACTAGATTGCTTTCTCCACCAACTCTTTGAGCGAGTCCCAATATCCTTCTATGAACCCCCGGAATAGATGGAACTCCGTTCCAATATCCCGATGAATTTTTGACCATTAAATCTCAAATCTTGGTTTAAATGAACTAAATTTACTTAGAAAATGTGTTTGAAGCAATCGCGACCAATCCACCAGATTGCTTTCTCCACCAACTCTTTGATCGAGTCCCAATATCCTTCTATGAACCCCCGAAATAGATGAAACTCCGTTCCAATATCCCGGTGAATTTTTTACCCCCAAATCTAAAATTTTGGTTTAAATGAACTAAATATACTTAGAAAAAGTAATTGAGGCAATCGCGACCAATCCACCATTTTGATTTGTCCACCAACTCCTTGATCGTCCCAATATCCTTCAAACAACCCCCCAGAATAGATGGAACTCCGTTTCAATATCCCGATGAATTTTTGACCATTAAATCTCAAATTTTGGTTTAAATGAACTAAAT
The DNA here is from genome assembly GCA_035771175.1 of Paratinospora sagittata. NCBI lineage: Eukaryota > Viridiplantae > Streptophyta > Magnoliopsida > Ranunculales > Menispermaceae > Paratinospora > Paratinospora sagittata. The sequence goes on along the minus strand of JAYMFD010001496.1, from coordinate 135,263 downwards.
TTACTTAGAAAATGTGTTTGAAGCAATCACGACCAATCCACCGGATTGCATTCTCCGCCTACTCTTTGTACGAGTCCCAATATCCTTCTAGCAACCCCCCAAAATAGATGGAACTCCGTTCCAATAGCCCGATGAATTTTTGACCACTAAATCTCAAATTTTGGTTTAAATGAACTAAATTTACTTAGAAAATGTATTTGAGGCAATCGCGGCCAATCCACCAGATTGCTATCTCCACCAACACTTTTAGCGAGTCTTAATATCCTTCTAGGAACCCCCGAAATAGATGGAACTCCGTTCCAATATCCCGGTGAATTTTTGACCCCCAAATCTAAAATTTTGGTTTAAATGAACTAAATATACTTAGAAAAAGTGTTCGAGGCAATCGCGACCAATCCACCGGATTGCTTTCTCCACCCACTCCTTGACCGAGTCCCAATATCCTCAAGCAACCCCCAGAATAGATGGAACTCCGTTTCAATATCCCGATGAATTTTTGACCATTAAATCTCAAATTTTGGTTTAAATGAACTAAATTTACTTAGAAAATGTGTTTGAAGCAATCGCGACCAATCCACCGGATTGATTTCTCCGCCTACTCTTTGAGCGATTCCCAATATCCTTCTATGAACCCTCGGAATAGATGGAACTCTGTTTCAATATCCCGATGAATTTTTTACCCCTAAATCTCAAATTTTGCTTTCAATGAACTAAATTAACTTAAAAAATTTGTTTGAGGCAATCGCGACAAATCCACCGGATTGCTTTCTCCACCTACTCTTTTAGCGAGTCCCAATATCCTTCTAGCAACCCCCCAGAATAGATGGAACTCCGTTCCAATATCCCGATAAATTTTTGACCCCTAAATCTTAAATTTTTTGTTTAAATGACCTAAATTTACTTAGAAAATGTGTTTGAGGCAATCGCTACCAATCCACTAGATTGCTTTCTCCGCCACCTCTTTGAGCGAGTCCCAATATCCTTCTATGAACCCCCGGAATAGATGGAACTCCGTTCCAATATCCCGATGAATTTTTGACCATTAAATCTCAAATCTTGGTTTAAATGAACTAAATTTACTTAGAAAATGTGTTTGAAGCAATCGCGACCAATCCACCGGATTGCTTTCTCCACCAACTCTTTGATCGAGTCCCAATATCCTTCTATGAACCCCCGAAATAGATGAAACTCCGTTCCAATATCCCGGTGAATTTTTTACCCCCAAATCTAAAATTTTGGTTTAAATGAACTAAATATACTTAGAAAAAGTAATTGAGGCAATCGCGACAAATCCACCATATTGCTTTGTCCACCAACTCCTTGAGGGAGTCCCAATATCCTTCAAACAACCCCCCAGAATAGATGGAACTCCATTTCAATATCCCGATTAATTTTTGACCATTAAATCTCAAATTTTGGTTTAAATGAACTAAATTTACTCAGAAAATGTGTTTGAAGCAATCACGACCAATCCACCGGATTGCTTTCTCCGCCTACTCTTTGAGCGAGTCCCAATATCCTTCTAGCAACCCCCCAAAATAGATGGAACTCCGTTTCAATATCCCGATGAATTTTTGACCATTAAATCTCAAATTTTGGTTTAAATGAACTAAATATACTTAGAAAAAGTGTTCGAGGCAATCGCGACCAATCCACCGCATTGCTTTCTCCACCCACTCCTTGACCGAGTCCCAATATCCTCAACCAACCCCCAGAATAGATGGAACTCAGTTTCAATATCCCGAGAATTTTTTACCATTAAATCTCAAATTTTGGTTTAAATGAACTAAATTTACTTAGAAAATGTATTTGAGGCAATCGCGGCCAATCCACCAGATTGCTATCTCCACCAACTCTTTTAGCGAGTCTTAATATCCTTCTAGGAACCCCCGGAATAGATGGAACTCCGTTCCAATATCCCGGTGAATTTTTGACCTCCAAATCTAAAATTTTGGTTTAAATGAACTAAATATACTTAGAAAAAGTGTTTGAGGCAATCGCGACCAATCCACCGAATTGCTTTCTCTACCAACTCCTTGAGCGAGTCCCAATATCCTTCAAGCAACCCCCAGAATAGATGGAACTCCGTTTCAATATCTCGATGAATTTTTGACCATTAAATCTCAAATTTTGGTTTAAATGAACTAAATATACTTAGAAAAAGTGTTCGAGGCAATCGCGACCAATCCACCAGATTGCTTTCTCCACCCACTCCTTGACCGAGTCCCAATATCCTCAAGCAACCCCCAGAATAGATGGAACTCCGTTTCAATATCCCGATGAATTTTTGACCATTAAATCTCAAATTTTGGTTTAAATGAACTAAATTTACTTAGAAAATGTGTTTGAAGCAATCGCGACCAATCCACCGGATTGATTTCTCCGCCTACTCTTTGAGCGATTCCCAATATCCTTCTATGAACCCTCGAATAGATGGAACTCTGTTTCAATATCCCGATGAATTTTTACCCCTAAATCTCAAATTTTGCTTTCAATGAACTAAATTAACTTAAAAAATTTGTTTGAGGCAATCGCGACAAATCCACCGGATTGCTTTCTCCACCTACTCTCTTTGCGAGTCCCAATATACTTCTAGCAACCCCCCAGAATAGATGGAACTCCGTTCCAATATCCCAATGAATTTTTGACCCCTATATCTCAAATTTTTTGTTTAAATGAACTAAATTTACTTAGAAAATGTGTTTGAGGCAATCGCTACCAATCCACTAGATTGCTTTCTCCGCCACCTCTTTGAGCGAGTCCCAATATCCTTCTATGAACCCCCGGAATAGATGGAACTCCGTTCCAATATCCCGATGAATTTTTGACCATTAAATCTCAAATCTTGGTTTAAATGAACTAAATTTACTTAGAAAATGTGTTTGAAGCAATCGCGACCAATCCACCGGATTGCTTTCTCCACCAACTCTTTGATCGAGTCCCAATATCCTTCTATGAACCCCCGAAATAGATGAAACTCCGTTCCAATATCCCGGTGAGTTTTTTACCCCCAAATCTAAAATTTTGGTTTAAATGAACTAAATATACTTAGAAAAAGTAATTGAGGCAATCGCGACAAATCCACCATATTGCTTTGTCCACCAACTCCTTGAGGGAGTCCCAATATCCTTCAAACAACCCCCCAGAATAGATGGAACTCCATTTCAATATCCCGATTAATTTTTGACCATTAAATCTCAAATTTTGGTTTAAATGAACTAAATTTACTTAGAAAATGTGTTTGAAGCAATCGCGACCAATCCACCGGATTGATTTCTCCGCCTACTCTTTGAGCGATTCCCAATATCCTTCTATGAACCCTCGGAATAGATGGAACTCTGTTTCAATATCCCGATGAATTTTTTACCCCTAAATCTCAAATTTTGCTTTCAATGAACTAAATTAACTTAAAAAATTTGTTTGAGGCAATCGCGACAAATCCACCGGATTACTTTCTCCACCTACTCTTTTAGCGGGTCCCAATATCCTTCTAGCAACCTCCCCAGAATAGATGGAACTCCGTTCCAATATCCCGATGAATTTTTGACCCCTAAATCTCAAATTTTTTGTTTAAATGAACTAAATTTACTTAGAAAATGTGTTTGAGGCAATCGTTACCAATCCACTAGATTGCTTTCTCCACCAACTCTTTGAGCGAGTCCCAATATCCTTCTATGAACCCCCGGAATAGATGGAACTCCGTTCCAATATCCCGATGAATTTTTGACCATTTAATCTCAAATCTTGGTTTAAATGAACTAAATTTACTTAGAAAATGTGTTTGAAGCAATCGCGACCAATCCACCGGATTGCTTTCTCCACCAACTCTTTGATCGAGTCCCAATATCCTTCTATGAACCCCCGAAATAGATGAAACTCCGTTCCAATATCCCGGTGAATTTTTTACCCCCAAATCTAAAATTTTGGTTTAAATGAACTAAATATACTTAGAAAAAGTAATTGAGGCAATCACGACCAATCCACCATATTGCTTTGTCCACCAACTCCTTGAGCGAGTCCCAATATCCTTCAAACAACCCCCCAGAATAGATGGAACTCCGTTTCAATATCCCGATGAATTTTTGACCATTAAATCTCAAATTTTGGTTTCAATGAACTAAATTTACTTAGAAAATGTGTTTGAAGCAATCACGACCAATCCACCGGATTGCTTTCTCCGCCTACTCTTTGAGCGAGTCCCAATATCCTTCTAGCAACCCCCCAAAATAGATGGAACTCCGTTCCAATATCCCGATGAATTTTTGACCACTAAATCTCAAATTTTGGTTTAAATGAACAAAATTTACTTAGAAAATGTATTTGAGGCAATCGCGGCCAATCCACCAGATTGCTATCTCCACCAACTCTTTTAGCGAGTCTTAATATCCTTCTAGGAACCGCCGGAATAGATGGAACTCCGTTCCAAAATCCCGGTGAATTTTTGACAACCAAATCTAAAATTTTGGTTTAAATGAACTAAATATACTTAGAAAAAGTGTTTGAGGCAATCGCGACCAATCCACCGGATTGCTTTCTATACCAACTCCTTGAGCGAGTCCCAATATCCTTCCAGCAACCCCCAGAATAGATGGAACTCCGTTTCAATATCCCGATGAATTTTTTACCATTAAATCTCAAATTTTGGTTTAAATGAACTAAATATACTTAGAAAAAGTGTTCGAGGCAATCGCGACCAATCCACCAGATTGCTTTCTCCACCCACTCCTTGACCGAGTCCCAATATCCTCAAGCAACCCCTAGAATAGATGGAACTCCGTTTCAATATCCCGATGAATTTTTGACCATTAAATCTCAAATTTTGGTTTAAATGAACTAAATTTACTTAGAAAATGTGTTTGAAGCAATCGCGACCAATCCACCGGATTGATTTCTCCGCCTACTCTTTGAGCGATTCCCAATATCCTTCTATGAACCCTCAGAATAGATGGAACTCTGTTTCAATATCCCGATGAATTTTTACCCCTAAATCTCAAATTTTGCTTTCAATGAACTAAATTAACTTAAAAAATTTGTTTGAGGTAATCGCGACAAATCCACCGGATTGCTTTCTCCACCTACTCTCTTAGCGAGTCCCAATATACTTCTAGCAACCCCCCAGAATAGATGGAACTCCGTTCCAATATCCCGATGAATTTTTGACCCCTATATCTCAAATTTTTTGTTTAAATGAACTAAATTTACTTAGAAAATGTGTTTGAGGCAATCGCTACCAATCCACTAGATTGCTTTCTCCGCCACCTCTTTGAGCGAGTCCCAATATCCTTCTATGAACCCCCGGAATAGATGGAACTCCGTTCCAATATCCCGATGAATTTTTGACCATTAAATCTAAAATCTTGGTTTAAATGAACTAAATTTACTTAGAAAATGTGTTTGAAGCAATCGCGACCAATCCTCCGGATTGCTTTCTCCACCAACTCTTTGATCGAGTCCCAATATCCTTCTATGAACCCCCGAAATAGATGAAACTCCGTTCCAATATCCCGGTGAATTTTTTACCCCCAAATCTAAAATTTTGGTTTAAATGAACTAAATATACTTAGAAAAAGTAATTGAGGCAATCGCGACAAATCCACCATATTGCTTTGTCCACCAACTCCTTGAGGGAGTCCCAATATCCTTCAAACAACCCCCCAGAATAGATGGAACTCCATTTCAATATCCCGATTAATTTTTGACCATTAAATCTCAAAATTTGGTTTAAATGAACTAAATTTACTCAGAAAATGTGTTTGAAGCAATCACGACCAATCCACCGGATTGCTTTCTCTGCCTACTCTTTGAGCGAGTCCCAATATCCTTCTAGCAACCCCCCAAAATAGATGGAACTCCGTTCCAATATCCCGATGAATTTTTGACCATTAAATCTAAAATTTTGGTTTAAATGAACTAAATATACTTAGAAAAAGTGTTCGAGGCAATCGCGACCAATCCACCGCATTGCTTTCTCCACCCACTCCTTGACCGAGTCCCAATATCCTCAACCAACCCCCAGAATAGATGGAACTCAGTTTCAATATCCCGAGAATTTTTTACCATTAAATCTCAAATTTTGGTTTCAATGAACTAAATTTACTTAGAAAATGTATTTGAGGCAATCGCGGCCAATCCACCAGATTGCTATCTCCACCAACTCTTTTAGCGAGTCTTAATATCCTTCTAGGAACCCCCGGAATAGATGGAACTCCGTTCCAATATCCCGGTGAATTTTTGACCTCCAAATCTAAAATTTTGGTTTAAATGAACTAAATATACTTAGAAAAAGTGTTTGAGGCAATCGCGACCAATCCACCGGATTGCTTTCTCTACCAACTCCTTGAGCGAGTCCCAATATCCTTCAAGCAACCCCCAGAATAGATGGAACTCCGTTTCAATATCTCGATGAATTTTTGACCATTAAATCTCAAATTTTGGTTTAAATGAACTAAATATACTTAGAAAAAGTGTTCGAGGCAATCGCGACCAATCCACCGGATTGCTTTCTCCACCCACTCCTTGACCGAGTCCCAATATCATCAAGCAACCCCCAGAATAGATGGAACTCCGTTTCAATATCCCGATAAATTTTTGACCATTAAATCTCAAATTCTGGTTTAAATGAACTAAATTTACTTAGAAAATGTGTTTGAAGCAATCGCGACCAATCCACCGGATTGATTTCTCCGCCTACTCTTTGAGCGATTCCCAATATCCTTCTAAGAACCCTCGGAATAGATGGAACTCTGTTTCAATATCCCGATGAATTTTTTACCCCTAAATCTCAAATTTTGCTTTCAATGAACTAAATTAACTTAAAAAATTTGTTTGAGGCAATCGCGACAAATCCACCGGATTACTTTCTCCACCTACTCTTTTAGCGAGTCCCAATATCCTTCTAGCAACCCCCCAGAATAGATGGAACTCCGTTCCAATATCCCGATGAATTTTTGACCCCTAAATCTCAAATTTTTTGTTTAAATGAACTAAATTTACTTAGAAAATGTGTTTGAGGCAATCGTTACCAATCCACTAGATTGCTTTCTCCACCAACTCTTAGAGCGAGTCCCAATATCCTTCTATGAACCCCCGGAATAGATGGAACTCCGTTCCAATATCCCGATGAATTTTTGACCATTAAATCTCAAATCTTGGTTTAAATGAACTAAATTTACTTAGAAAATGTGTTTGAAGCAATCGCGACCAATCCACCGGATTGCTTTCTCCACCAACTCTTTGATCGAGTCCCAATATCCTTCTATGAACCCCCGAAATAAATGAAACTCCGTTCCAATATCCCGGTGAATTTTTTACCCCCAAATCTAAATTTTTGGTTTAAATGAACTAAATATACTTAGAAAAAGTAATTGAGGCAATCGCGACCAATCCACCATATTGCTTTGTCCACCAACTCCTTGAGGGAGTCCCAATATCCTTCAAACAACCCCCCAGAATAGATGGAACTCCGTTTCAATATCCCGATGAATTTTTGACCATTAAATCTCAAATTTTGGTTTCAATGAACTAAATTTACTTAGAAAATGTGTTTGAAGCAATCACGACCAATCCACCGGATTGCTTTCTCCGCCTACTCTTTGAGCGAGTCCCAATATCCTTCTAGCAACCCCCCAAAATAGATGGAACTCCGTTCCAATATCCCGATGAATTTTTGACCACTAAATCTCAAATTTTGGTTTAAATGAACTAAATTTACTTAGAAAATGTATTTGAGGCAATCGCGGCCAATCCACCAGATTGCTATCTCCACCAACTCTTTTAGCGAGTCTTAATATCCTTCTAGGAACCCCCGGAATAGATGGAACTCCGTTCCAACATCCCGGTGAATTTTTGACCCCCAAATCTAAAATTTTGGTTTAAATGAACTAAATATACTTTAGAAATAAGTGTTTGAGGCAATCGCGACCAATCCACCGGATTGCTTTCTCTACCAACTCCTTGAGCGAGTCCCAATATCCTTCCAGCAACCCCCAGAATAGATGGAACTCTGTTTCAATATCCCGATGAATTTTTTACCATTAAATCTCAAAATTTGGTTTAAATGAACTAAATTTACTCAGAAAATGTGTTTGAAGCAATCACGACCAATCCACCGGATTGCTTTCTCTGCCTACTCTTTGAGCGAGTCCCAATATCCTTCTAGCAACCCCCCAAAATAGATGGAACTCCGTTCCAATATCCCGATGAATTTTTGACCATTAAATCTAAAATTTTGGTTTAAATGAACTAAATATACTTAGAAAAAGTGTTCGAGGCAATCGCGACCAATCCACCGCATTGCTTTCTCCACCCACTCCTTGACCGAGTCCCAATATCCTCAACCAACCCCCAGAATAGATGGAACTCAGTTTCAATATCCCGAGAATTTTTTACCATTAAATCTCAAATTTTGGTTTCAATGAACTAAATTTACTTAGAAAATGTATTTGAGGCAATCGCGGCCAATCCACCAGATTGCTATCTCCACCAACTCTTTTAGCGAGTCTTAATATCCTTCTAGGAACCCCCGGAATAGATGGAACTCCGTTCCAATATCCCGGTGAATTTTTGACCTCCAAATCTAAAATTTTGGTTTAAATGAACTAAATATACTTAGAAAAAGTGTTTGAGGCAATCGCGACCAATCCACCGGATTGCTTTCTCTACCAACTCCTTGAGCGAGTCCCAATATCCTTCAAGCAACCCCCAGAATAGATGGAACTCCGTTTAAATATCTCGATGAATTTTTGACCATTAAATCTCAAATTTTGGTTTAAATGAACTAAATATACTTAGAAAAAGTGTTCGAGGCAATCGCGACCAATCCACCGGATTGCTTTCTCCACCCACTCCTTGACCGAGTCCCAATATCATCAAGCAACCCCCAGAATAGATGGAACTCCGTTTCAATATCCCGATAAATTTTTGACCATTAAATCTCAAATTCTGGTTTAAATGAACTAAATTTACTTAGAAAATGTGTTTGAAGCAATCGCGACCAATCCACCGGATTGATTTCTCCGCCTACTCTTTGAGCGATTCCCAATATCCTTCTAAGAACCCTCGGAATAGATGGAACTCTGTTTCAATATCCCGATGAATTTTTTTACCCCTAAATCTCAAATTTTGCTTTCAATGAACTAAATTAACTTAAAAAATTTGTTTGAGGCAATCGCGACAAATCCACCGGATTACTTTCTCCACCTACTCTTTTAGCGAGTCCCAATATCCTTCTAGCAACCCCCCAGAATAGATGGAACTCCGTTCCAATATCCCGATGAATTTTTGACCCCTAAATCTCAAATTTTTTGTTTAAATGAACTAAATTTACTTAGAAAATGTGTTTGAGGCAATCGTTACCAATCCACTAGATTGCTTTCTCCACCAACTCTTAGAGCGAGTCCCAATATCCTTCTATGAACCCCCAGAATAGATGGAACTCCGTTCCAATATCCCGATGAATTTTTGACCATTAAATCTCAAATCTTGGTTTAAATGAACTAAATTTACTTAGAAAATGTGTTTGAAGCAATCGCGACCAATCCACCGGATTGCTTTCTCCACCAACTCTTTGATCGAGTCCCAATATCCTTCTATGAACCCCCGAAATAAATGAAACTCCGTTCCAATATCCCGGTGAATTTTTTACCCCCAAATCTAAATTTTTGGTTTAAATGAACTAAATATACTTAGAAAAGTAATTGAGGCAATCGCGACCAATCCACCATATTGCTTTGTCCACCAACTCCTTGAGGGAGTCCCAATATCCTTCAAACAACCCCCAGAATAGATGGAACTCCGTTTCAATATCCCGATGAATTTTTGACCATTAAATCTCAAATTTTGGTTTCAATGAACTAAATTTACTTAGAAAATGTGTTTGAAGCAATCACGACCAATCCACCGGATTGCTTTCTCCGCCTACTCTTTGAGCGAGTCCCAATATCCTTCTAGCAACCCCCCAAAATAGATGGAACTCCGTTCCAATATCCCGATGAATTTTTGACCACTAAATCTCAAATTTTGGTTTAAATGAACTAAATTTACTTAGAAAATGTATTTGAGGCAATCGCGGCCAATCCACCAGATTGCTATCTCCACCAACTCTTTTAGCGAGTCTTAATATCCTTCTAGGAACCCCCGGAATAGATGGAACTCCGTTCCAACATCCCGGTGAATTTTTGACCCCCAAATCTAAAATTTTGGTTTAAATGAACTAAATATACTTAGAATAAGTGTTTGAGGCAATCGCGACCAATCCACCGGATTGCTTTCTCTACCAACTCCTTGAGCGAGTCCCAATATCCTTCCAGCAACCCCCAGAATAGATGGAACTCTGTTTCAATATCCCGATGAATTTTTTACCATTAAATCTCAAATTTTGGTTTAAATGAACTAAATATACTTAGAAAAAGTGTTCGAGGCAATCGCGACCAATCCACCAGATTGCTTTCTCCACCCACTCCTTGACCGAGTCCCAATATCCTCAAGCAACCCCCAGAATAGATGGAACTCCGTTTCAATATCCCGATGAATTTTTGACCATTAAATCTCAAATTTTGGTTTAAATGAACTAAATTTACTTAGAAAATGTGTTTGAAGCAATCGCGACCAATCCACCGGATTGATTTCTCCGCCTACTCTTTGAGCGATTCCCAATATCCTTCTATGAACCCTCGGAATAGATGGAACTCTGTTTCAATATCCCGATGAATTTTTACCCCTAAATCTCAAATTTTGCTTTCAATGAACTAAATTAACTTAAAAAATTTGTTTGAGGCAATCGCGACAAATCCACCAGATTGCTTTCTCCACCTACTCTCTTTGCGAGTCCCAATATACTTCTAGCAACCCCCCAGAATAGATGGAACTCCGTTCCAATATCCCAATGAATTTTTGACCCCTATATCTCAAATTTTTTGTTTAAATGAACTAAATTTACTTAGAAAATGTGTTTGAGGCAATCGCTACCAATCCACTAGATTGCTTTCTCCGCCACCTCTTTGAGCGAGTCCCAATATCCTTCTATGAACCCCCGGAATAGATGGAACTCCGTTCCAATATCCCGATGAATTTTTGACCATTAAATCTCAAATCTTGGTTTAAATGAACTAAATTTACTTAGAAAATGTGTTTGAAGCAATCGCGACCAATCCACCGGATTGCTTTCTCCACCAACTCTTTGATCGAGTCCCAATATCCTTCTATGAACCCCCGAAATAGATGAAACTCCGTTCCAATATCCCGGTGAGTTTTTTACCCCCAAATCTAAAATTTTGGTTTAAATGAACTAAATATACTTAGAAAAAGTAATTGAGGCAATCGCGACAAATCCACCATATTGCTTTGTCCACCAACTCCTTGAGGGAGTCCCAATTTCCTTCAAACAACCCCCCAGAATAGATGGAACTCCATTTCAATATCCCGATTAATTTTTGACCATTAAATCTCAAATTTTGGTTTAAATGAACTAAATTTACTTAGAAAATGTGTTTGAAGCAATCGCGACCAATCCGCCGGATTGATTTCTCCGCCTACTCTTTGAGCGATTCCCAAAATCCTTCTATGAACCCTCGGAATAGATGGAACTCTGTTTCAATATCCCGATGAATTTTTTACCCCTAAATCTCAAATTTTGCTTTCAATGAACTAAATTAACTTAAAAAATTTGTTTGAGGCAATCGCGACAAATCCACCGGATTACTTTCTCCACCTACTCTTTTAGCGGGTCCCAATATCCTTCTAGCAACCCCCCAGAGTAGATGGAACTCCGTTCCAATATCCCGATGAATTTTTGACCCCTAAATCTCAAACTTTTTGTTTAAATGAACTAAATTTACTTAGAAAATGTGTTTGAGGCAATCGTTACCAATCCACTAGATTGCTTTCTCCACCAACTCTTTGAGCGAGTCCCAATATCCTTCTATGAACCCCCGGAATAGATGGAACTCCGTTCCAATACCCCGATGAATTTTTGACCATTTAATCTCAAATCTTGGTTTAAATGAACTAAATTTACTTAGAAAATGTGTTTGAAGCAATCGCGACCAATCCACCGGATTGCTTTCTCCACCAACTCTTTGATCGAGTCCCAATATCCTTCTACGAACCCCCGAAATAGATGAAACTCCGTTCCAATATCCCGGTGAATTTTTTACCCCCAAATCTAAAATTTTGGTTTAAATGAACTAAATATACTTAGAAAAAGTAATTGAGGCAATCGCGACCAATCCACCATATTGCTTTGTCCACCAACTCCTTGAGGGAGTCCCAATATCCTTCAAACAACCCCCCAGAATAGATGGAACTCCGTTTCAATATCCCGATGAATTTTTGACCATTAAATCTCAAATTTTGGTTTCAATGAACTAAATTTACTTAGAAAATGTGTTTGAAGCAATCACGACCAATCCACCGGATTGCTTTCTCCGCCTACTCTTTGAGCGAGTCCCAATATCCTTCTAGCAACCCCCCAAAATAGATGGAACTCCGTTCCAATATCCCGATGAATTTTTGACCACTAAATCTCAAATTTTGGTTTAAATGAACTAAATTTACTTAGAAAATGTATTTGAGGCAATCGCGGCCAATCCACCAGATTGCTATCTCCACCAACTCTTTTAGCGAGTCTTAATATCCTTCTAGGAACCCCCGGAATAGATGGAACTCCGTTCCAACATCCCGGTGAATTTTTGACCCCCAAATCTAAAATTTTGGTTTAAATGAACTAAATATACTTAGAAAAAGTGTTTGAGGCAATCGCGACCAATCCACCGGATTGCTTTCTCTACCAACTCCTTGAGCGAGTCCCAATATCCTTCCAGCAACCCCCAGAATAGATGGAACTCCGTTTCAATATCCCGATGAATTTTTTACCATTAAATCTCAAATTTTGGTTTAAATGAACTAAATATACTTAGAAAAAGTGTTCGAGGCAATCGCGACCAATCCACCAGATTGCTTTCTCCACCCACTCCTTGACCGAGTCCCAATATCCTCAAGCAACCCCCAGAATAGATGGAACTCCGTTTCAATATCCCGATGAATTTTTGACCATTAAATCTCAAATTTTGGTTTAAATGAACTAAATTTACTTAGAAAATGTATTTGAGGCAATCGCGGCCAATCCACCAGATTGCTATCTCCACCAACTCCTTGACCGAGTCCCAATATCCTCAAGCAACCCCCAGAATAGATGGAACTCCTTTTCAATATCCCGATGAATTTTTTGACCATTAAATCTCAAATTTTGGTTTAAATGAACTAAATTTACTTAGAAAATGTGTTTGAAGCAATCGCGACCAATCCACCGGATTGATTTCTCCGCCTACTCTTTGAGCGATTCCCAATATCCTTCTATGAACCCTCGGAATAGATGGAACTCTGTTTCAATATCCCGATGAATTTTTTACCCCTAAATCTCAAATTTTGCTTTCAATGAACTAAATTAACTTAAAAAATTTGTTTGAGGCAATCGCGACAAATCCACCGGACTGCTTTCTCCACCTACTCTCTTTGCGAGTCCCAATATACTTCTAGCAACCCCCCAGAATAGATGGAACTCCGTTCCAATATCCCAATGAATTTTTGACCCCTATATCTCAAATTTTTTGTTTAAATGAACTAAATTTACTTAGAAAATGTGTTTGAGGCAATCGCTACCAATCCACTAGATTGCTTTCTCCGCCACCTCTTTGAGCGAGTCCCAATATCCTTCTATGAACCCCCGGAATAGATGGAACTCCGTTCCAATATCCCGATGAATTTTTGACCATTAAATCTCAAATCTTGGTTTAAATGAACTAAATTTACTTAGAAAATGTGTTTGAAGCAATCGCGACCAATCCACCGGATTGCTTTCTCCACCAACTCTTTGATCGAGTCCCAATATCCTTCTATGAACCCCCGAAATAGATGAAACTCCGTTCCAATATCCCGGTGAATTTTTTACCCCCAAATCTAAAATTTTGGTTTAAATGAACTAAATATACTTAGAAAAAGTAATTGAGGCAATCGCGACAAATCCACCATATTGCTTTGTCCACCAACTCCTTGAGGGAGTCCCAATATCCTTCAAACAACCCCCCAGAATAGATGGAACTCCATTTCAATATCCCGATTAATTTTTGACCATTAAATCTCAAATTTTGGTTTAAATGAACTAAATTTACTCAGAAAATGTGTTTGAAGCAATCACGACCAATCCACCGGATTGCTTTCTCCGCCTACTCTTTGAGCGAGTCCCAATATCCTTCTAGCAACCCCCCAAAATAGATGGAACTCCGTTCCAATATCCCGATGAATTTTTGACCATTAAATCTCAAATTTTGGTTTAAATGAACTAAATATACTTAGAAAAAGTGTTCGAGGCAATCGCGACCAATCCACCGGATTGCTTTCTCCACCCACTCCTTGACCGAGTCCCAATATCCTCAACCAACCCCCAGAATAAATGGAACTCAGTTTCAATATCCCGAGAATTTTTTACCATTAAATCTCAAATTTTGGTTTAAATGAACTAAATTTACTTAGAAAATGTATTTGAGGCAATCGCGGCCAATCCACCAGATTGCTATCACCACCAACTCTTTTAGCGAGTCTTAATATCCTTCTAGGAACCCCCGGAATAGATGGAACTCCGTTCCAATATCTCGGTGAATTTTTGACCATTAAATCTCAAATTTTGGTTCAAATGAACTAAATATACTTAGAAAAAGTGTTCGAGGCAATCGCGACCAATCCACCGGATTGCTTTCTCCACCCACTCCTTGACCGAGTCCCAATATCATCAAGCAACCCCCAGAATAGATGGAACTCCGTTTCAATATCCCGATAAATTTCTGACCATTAAATCTCAAATTTTGGTTTCAATGAACTAAATTTACTTAGAAAATCTGTTTGAAGCAATCGCGACCAATCCACCGGATTGATTTCTCCGCCTACTCTTTGAGCGAGTCCCAATATCCTTCTAGCAACCCCCCAAAATAGATGGAACTCCGTTCCAATATCCCGATGAATTTTTGACCATTAAATCTCAAATTTTGGTTTAAATGAACTAAATATACTTAGAAAAAGTGTTCGAGGCAATCGCGACCAATCCACCGGATTGCTTTCTCCACCCACTCCTTGACCGAGTCCCAATATCCTCAACCAACCCCCAGAATAAATGGAACTCAGTTTCAATATCCCGAGAATTTTTTACCATTAAATCTCATATTTTGGTTTAAATGAACTAAATATACTTAGAAAAAGTGTTTGAGGCCATCGCGACCAATCCACCGGATTGCTTTCTCTACCAACTCCTTGAGCGAGTCCCAATATCCTTCAAGCAACCCCCAGAATAGATGGAACTCCGTTTCAATATCCCGATGAATTTTTGACCATTAAATCTCAAATTTTGGTTTAAATGAACTAAATATACTTAGAAAAAGTGTTCGAGGCAATCGCGACCAATCCACCGGATTGCTTTCTCCACCCACTCCTTGACCGAGTCCCAATATCATCAAGCAACCCCCAGAATAGATGGAACTCCGTTTCAATATCCCGATAAATTTCTGACCATTAAATCTCAAATTTTGGTTTCAATGAACTAAATTTACTTAGAAAATGTGTTTGAAGCAATCGCGACCAATCCACCGGATTGATTTCTCCGCCTACTCTTTGAGCGATTCCCAATATCCTTCTATGAACCCTCGGAAAAGATGGAACTCTGTTTCAATATCCCGATGAATTTTTTACCCCTAAATCTCAAATTTTGCTTTCATTGAACTAAATTAACTTAAAAAATTTGTTTGAGGCAATCGCGACAAATCCACCGGATTACTTTCTCCACCTACTCTTTTAGCAAGTCCCAATATCCTTCTAGCAACCCCCCAGAATAGAAGGAACTCCGTTCCAATATCCCGATGAATTTTTGACCCCTAAATATCAAATTTTTTGTTTAAATGAACTAAATTTACTTAGAAAATGTGTTTGAGACAATCGTTACCAATCCACTAGATTGCTTTCTCCACCAACTCTTTGAGCGAGTCTCAATATCCTTCTATGAACCCCCAGAATAGATGGAACTCCGTTCCAATATCCCGATGAATTTTTGACCATTAAATCTCAAATCTTGGTTTAAATGAACTAAATTTCCTTAGAAAATGTGTTTGAAGCAATCGCGACCAATCCACCGGATTGCTTTCTCCACCAACTCTTTGATCGAGTCCCAATATCCTTCTAAGAACCCCCGAAATAGATGAAACTCCGTTCCAATATCCCGGTGAATTTTTTACCCCCAAATCTAAAATTTTGGTTTAAATGAACTAAATATACTTAGAAAAAGTAATTGAGGCAATCGCGACCAATCCACCATTTTGATTTGTCCACCAACTCCTTGAGGGAGTCCCAATATCCTTCAAACAACCCCCCAGAATAGATGGAACTCCGTTTCAATATCCCGATGAATTTTTGACCATTAAATCTCAAATTTTGGTTTAAATGAACTAAATTTACTTAGAAAATGTGTTTGAAGCAATCACGACCAATCCACCGGATTGCATTCTCCGCCTACTCTTTGTGCGAGTCCCAATATCCTTCTAGCAACCCCCCAAAATAGATGGAACTCCGTTCCAATAGCCCGATGAATTTTTGACCACTAAATCTCAAATTTTGGTTTAAATGAACTAAATTTACTTAGAAAATGTATTTGAGGCAATCGCGGCCAATCCACCAGATTGCTATCTCCACCAACTCTTTTAGCGAGTCTTAATATCCTTCTAAGAACCCCCGGAATAGATGGAACTCCGTTCCAATATCCCGGTGAATTTTTGACCCCCAAATCTAAAATTTTGGTTTAAATGAACTAAATATACTTAGAAAAAGTGTTCGAGGCAATCGCGACCAATCCACCGGATTCCTTCCTCCACCTACTCTTTTAGCGAGTCCCAATATCCTTCTAGCAACCCCCCAGAATAGATGGAACTCCGTTCCAATAGCCCGATGAATTTTTGACCACTAAATCTCAAATTTTGGTTTAAATGAACTAAATTTACTTAGAAAATGTGTTTGAAGCAATCGCGACCAATCCACCGGATTGATTTCTCCGCCTACTCTTTGAGCGATTCCCAATATCCTTCTATGAACCCTCGGAATAGATGGAACTCTGTTTCAATATCCCGATGAATTTTTTACCCCTAAATCTCAAATTTTGCTTTCAATGAACTAAATTAACTTAAAAAATTTGTTTGAGGCAATCGCGACAAATCCACCGGATTGCTTTCTCCACCTACTCTTTTAGCGAGTCCCAATATCCTTCTAGCAACCCCCCAGAATAGATGGAACTCCGTTCCAATATCCCGATGAATTTTTGACCCCTAAATCTCAAAGTTTTTGTTTAAATGAACTAAATTTACTTAGAAAATGTGTTTGAGGCAATCGTTACCAATCCACTAGATTGCTTTCTCCACCAACTCTTTGAGCGAGTTCCAATATCCTTCTATGAACCCCCGGAATAGATGGAACTCCGTTCCAATATCCCGATGAATTTTTGACGATTAAATCTCAAATCTTGGTTTAAATGAACTAAATTTACTTAGAAAATGTGTTTGAAGCAATCGCGACCAATCCACCGGATTGCTTTCTCCACCAACTCTTTGATCGAGTCCCAATATCCTTCTATGAACCCCCGAAATGGATGAAACTCCGTTCCAATATCCCGGTGAATTTTTTACCCCCAAATCTAAAATTTTGGTTTAAATGAACTAAATATACTTAGAAAAAGTAATTGAGGCAATCGCGACCAATCCACCATATTGATTTGTCCACCAACTCCTTGAGGGAGTCCCAATATCCTTCAAACAACCCCCCAGAATAGATGGAACTCCGTTTCAATATCCCGATGAATTTTTGACCATTAAATCTCAAATTTTGGTTTAAATGAACTAAATTTACTTAGAAAATGTGTTTGAAGCAATCACGACCAATCCACCGGATTGCTTTCTCCGCCTACTCTTTGTGCGAGTCCCAATATCCTTCTAGCAACCCCCCAAAATAGATGGAACTCCGTTCCAATATCCCGATTAATTTTTGACCACTAAATCTCAAATTTTGGTTTAAATGAACTAAATTTACTTAGAAAATGTATTTGAGGCAATAGCGGCCAATCCACCAGATTGCTATCTCCACCAACTCTTTTAGCGAGTCTTAATATCCTTCTAGGAACCCCCGGAATAGATGGAACTCCGTTCCAATATCCCGGTGAATTTTTGACCACCAAATCTAAAATTTTGGTTTAAATAAACTAAATATACTTAGAAAAAGTGTTTGAGGCAATCGCGACCAATCCACCGGATTCCTTCCTCCACCTACTCTTTTAGCGAGTCCCAATATCCTTCTAGCAACCCCCCAGAATAGATGGAACTCCGTTCCAATAGCCCGATGAATTTTTGACCACTAAATCTCAAATTTTGGTTTAAATGAACTAAATTTACTTAGAAAATGTATTTGAGGCAATTGCGGCCAATCCACCAGATTGCTATCTCAACCAACTCTTTTAGCGAGTCTTAATATCCTTCTAGGAACCCCCGGAATAGATGGAACTCCGTTCCAATATCCCGGTGAATTTTTGACCCCCAAATCTAAAATTTTGGTTTAAATGAACTAAATATACTTAGAAAAAGTGTTCGAGGCAATCGCGACCAATCCACCGGATTGCTTTCTCCACCCACTCCTTGACCGAGTCCCAATATCCTCAAGCAACCCCCAGAATAGATGGAACTCCGTTTCAATATCCCGATGAATTTTTGACCATTAAATCTCAAATTTTGGTTTAAATGAACTAAATTTACTTAGAAAATGTGTTTGAAGCAATCGCGACCAATCCACCGGATTGATTTCTCCGCCTACTCTTTGAGCGATTCCCAATATCCTTCTATGAAGCCTCGGAATAGATGGAACTCTGTTTCAATATCCCGATGAATTTTTTACCCCTAAATCTCAAATTTTGCTTTCAATGAACTAAATTAACTTAAAAAATTTGTTTGAGGCAATCGCGACAAATCCACCGGATTGCTTTCTCCACCTACTCTTTTAGCGAGTCCCAATATCCTTCTAGCAACCCCCAGAATAGATGGAACTCCGTTCCAATATCCCGATGAATTTTTGACCCCTAAATCTCAAATTTTTTGTTTAAATGAACTAAATTTACTTAGAAAATGTGTTTGAGGCAATCGTTACCAATCCACTAGATTGCTTTCTCCTCCAACTCTTTGAGCGAGTCCCAATATCCTTCTATGAACCCCCGGAATAGATGGAACTCCGTTCCAATATCCCGATGAATTTTTGACGATTAAATCTCAAATCTTGGTTTAAATGAACTAAATTTGCTTAGAAAATGTGTTTGAAGCAATCGCGACCAATCCACCGGATTGCTTTCTCCACCAACTCTTTGATCGAGTCCCAATATCCTTCTATGAACCCCCGAAATAGATGAAACTCCGTTCCAATATCCTGGTGAATTTTTTACCCCCAAATCTAAAATTTTGGTTTAAATGAACTAAATATACTTAGAAAAAGTAATTGAGGCAATCGCGACCAATCCACCATATTGCTTTGTCCACCAACTCCTTGAGGGAGTCCCAATATCCTTCAAACAACCCCCAGAATAGATGGAACTCCGTTTCAATATCCCGATGAATTTTTGACCATTAAATCTCAAATTTTGGTTTCAATGAACTAAATTTACTTAGAAAATGTGTTTGAAGCAATCACGACCAATCCACCGGATTGCTTTCTCCGCCTACTTTTTGAGCGAGTCCCAATATCCTTCTAGCAACCCCCCAAAATAGATGGAACTCCGTTCCAATATCCCGATGAATTTTTGACTACTAAATCTCAAATTTTGGTTTAAATGAACTAAATTTACTTAGAAAATGTATTTGAGGCAATCGCGGCCAATCCACCAGATTGCTATCTCCACCAACTCTTTTAGCGAGTCTTAATATCCTTCTAGGAACCCCCGGAATAGATGGAACTCCGTTCCAATATCCCGGTGAATTTTTGACCCCCAAATCTAAAATTTTGGTTTAAATGAACTAAATATACTTAGAAAAAGTGTTCGAGGCAATCGCGACCAATCCACCGGATTGCTTTCTCCACCCACTCCTTGACCGAGTCCCAATATCCTCAAGCAACCCCCAGAATAGATGGAACTCCGTTTCAATATCCCGATGAATTTTTTGACCATTAAATCTCAAATTTTGGTTTAAATGAACTAAATTTACTTAGAAAATGTGTTTGAAGCAATCGCGACCAATCCACCGGATTGATTTCTCCGCCTACTCTTTGAGCGATTCCCAATATCCTTCTATGAACCCTCGGAATAGATGGAACTCTGTTTCAATATCCCGATGAATTTTTTACCCCTAAATCTCAAATTTTGCTTTCAATGAACTAAATTAACTTAAAAAATTTGTTTGAGGCAATCGCGACAAATCCACCGGATTGCTTTCCCACCTACTCTTTTAGCGAGTCCCAATATCCTTCTAGCAACCCCCCCGAATAGATGGAACTCCGTTCCAATATCCCGATGAATTTTTGACCACTAAATCTCAAATTTTTTGTTTAAATGAACTAAATTTACTTAGAAAATGTGTTTGAGGCAATCGTTAACAATCCACTAGATTGTTTTCTCCACCAACTTTTTGAGCCAGTTCCAATATCCTTTTATGAACCCCCGGAATAGATGGAACTCCGTTCCAATATCCCGATGAATTTTTGACCATTAAATCTCAAATCTTGGTTTAAATGAACTAAATTTACTTAGAAAATGTGTTTGAAGCAATCGCGACCAATCCACCGGATTGCTTTCTCCACCAACTCTTTGATCGAGTCCCAATATCCTTCTATGAACCCCCGAAATAGATGAAACTCCGTTCCAATATCCCGGTGAATTTTTTATCCCCAAATCTAAAATTTTGGTTTAAATGAACTAAATATACTTAGAAAAAGTAATTGAGGCAATCGCGACCAATCCACCATATTGATTTGTCCACCAACTCCTTGAGGGAGTCCCAATATCCTTCAAACAACCCCCCAGAATAGATGGAACTCCGTTTCAATATCCCGATGAATTTTTGACCATTAAATCTCAAATTTTGGTTTAAATGAACTAAATTTACTTAGAAAATGTGTTTGAAGCAATCACGACCAATCCACCGGATTGCTTTCTCCGCCTACTCTTTGTGCGAGTCCCAATATCCTTCTAGCAACCCCCCAAAATAGATGGAACTCCGTTCCAATATCTCGATGAATTTTTGACCACTAAATCTCAAATTTTGGTTTAAATGAACTAAATTTACTTAGAAAATGTATTTGAGGCAATCGCGGCCAATCCACCAGATTGCTATCTCCACCAACTCTTTTAGCGAGTCTTAATATCCTTCTAGGAACCCCCGGAATAGATGGAACTCCGTTCCAATATCCCGGTGAATTTTTGACCACCAAATCTAAAATTTTGGTTTAAATAAACTAAATATACTTAGAAAAAGTGTTTGAGGCAATCGCGACCAATCCACCGGATTCCTTCCTCCACCTACTCTTTTAGCGAGTCCCAATATCCTTCTAGCAACCCCCCAGAATAGATGGAACTCCGTTCCAATAGCCCGATGAATTTTTGACCACTAAATCTCAAATTTTGGTTTAAATGAACTAAATTTACTTAGAAAATGTATTTGAGGCAATCGCGGCCAATCCACCAGATTGCTATCTCCACCAACTCTTTTAGCGAGTCTTAATATCCTTCTAGGAACCCCCGGAATAGATGGAACTCCGTTCCAATATCCCGGTGAATTTTTGACCCCCAAATCTAAAATTTTGGTTTAAATGAACTAAATATACTTTGAAAAAGAAATTGAGGTAATCGCGACCAATCCACCGGATTGCTTTCTCCACCAAGTCCTTGACCGAGTCCCAATATGCTTCAAGCAACCCCCCAGAATAGATGGAACTCCGTTTCAATATCCCGATGAATTTTTGACCATTAAACCTCAAAATTTTGTTTTAAAAGAACTAAATTTACTTAGAAAATGTGTTTGAAGCAATCACGACCAATCCACCGGATTGCTTTCTCCGCCTACTCTTTGTGCGAGTCCCAATATCCTTCTAGCAACCCCCCAAAATAGATGGAACTCCGTTCCAATATCCCGATGAATTTTTGACCACTAAATCTCAAATTTTGGTTTAAATGAACTAAATTTACTTAGAAAATGTATTTGAGGCAATCGCGGCCAATCCACCAGATTGCTATCTCCACCAACTCTTTGAGCGAGTCCCAATATCCTTCTAGGAACCCCCAGAATAGATGGAACTCCGTTCCAATATCCTGGAGAATTTTTGACCCCCAAATCTAAAATTTTGGTTTAAATGAACTAAATATACTTTGAAAAAGAAATTGAGGTAATCGCGACCAATCCACCGGATTGCTTTCTCCACCAACTCCTTGACCGAGTCCCAATATCCTTCAAGCAACCCCCCAGAATAGATGGAACTCCGTTTCAATATCCCGATGAATTTTTGACCACTAAATCTAAAATTTTGGTTTAAATGAATTAAATTTACTTAGAAAATTTGTTTGCGGCAATCGCGACCAATCCACCAGATTGCTTTCTCCACCAACTCTTTGATCGAGTCCCAATATCCTTAAAGGAACCCCCGGAATAGATGGAACTCCGTTCCAATATCCCGGTTAATTTTTGACCCCCAAATCTAAAATTTGGTTTAAATGAACCAAATATACTTAGTAAAAGTGTTTGAGGCAATCGCGACCAATTCACCGGATTGCTTTCTCTACCAACTCCTTGAGCGAGTCCCAATATCTTTCAAGCAACCCCCAAAATAGATGGAACTCAGTTTCAATATCCCGATGAATTTTTGCCCCCCAAATCTAAAATTTTGGTTTAAATGAACTGAATTTACTTAGAAAATGTGTTTGAGGCAATCGCGACCAATCTACCGTATTGCTTTCTCCACCAATTCTTTGAGCGAGTCCCAACATCCTTCTAGCACCCCCCAGAATAGATGGAACTCCGTTCCAATATCCCGATGAATTTTTGACCCCTAAATCTCAAATTTTGGTTTAAATGAATTAAATTTACTTAGAAAATTTGTTTGAGGCAATCGCGGCCAATCCACCGTATTGCTTTCTCCACCAACTCTTTGAGCGAGTCCCCATATCCTTCGAGGAAGCCCCGGAATAGATGGGACTCCGTTCCAATATCCCGGTGAATTTTTGACCCCCAACTCTCAAATTTTGGTTTAAATGAACTAAATTTACTTAGAAAATGTGTTTGAGGCAATCGCGACCAATCCACCGGATTGCTTTCTCCACCTACTCTTTAAGCGATTCCCAATATCCTTCTAGCAACCCCCCAGAATAGATGGAACTTTGTTAGAATATCCCGATGAATTTTTGACCCTTAATTATCAAATTTTGGTTTAAATGAACTAAATTTACTTAGTAAATGTGTTTGAGGCAATCGCTACCAATCCACCAGATTGCTTTCTCCACCAACTCTTCGAGCAAGTCCTAATATCGTTCTAGGAACCCCCGGAATAGATGGAACTCCGTTCCAATATCCCGGTGAATTTTTGAGCCCCAAATCTAAAATTTCGGTTGAAATGAACTAAATATTTTTAGAAAAAGTGTTTGAGGCAATCGCGACAAATCCACCGGATTGCTTGCTCCACCTACCCTTTTAGCGAGTCCCAATATCCTTCTAGCAACCCCCCAGAATATATGGAACTCCGTTCCAATAGCCCGATAAATTTTTGACCCCTAAATCTCAAATTTTTTGTTTAAATGAACTAAATTTACATAGAAAATGTGTTTGAGGCAATCGTTACCAATCCACTAGATTGCTTTCTCCACGAACTCTTTGATCGAGTCCCAATATCCTTCTATGAACCCCCGAAATAGATGAAACTCCGTTCCAATATCCCGGTGAATTTTTTACCCCCAAATCTAAAATTTTGGTTTAAATGAACTAAATATACTTAGAAAAAGTAATTGAGGCAATCGCGACCAATCCACCATATTGATTTGTCCACCAACTCCTTGAGGGAGTCCCAATATCCTTCAAACAACCCCCCAGAATAGATGGAACTCCGTTTCAATATCCCGATGAATTTTTGACCATTAAATCTCAAATTTTGGTTTAAATGAACTAAATTTACTTAGAAAATGTGTTTGAAGGAATCTCGACCAATCCACCGGATTGCATTCTCCGCCTACTCTTTGTGCGAGTCCCAAAATCCTTCTAGCAACCCCCCAAAATAGATGGAACTCCGTTCCAATATCCCGATGAATTTTTTACCATTAAATCTCAAATTTTGGTTTAAATGAACTAAATTTACTTAGAAAATGTATTTGAGGCAATCGCGGCCAATCCACCAGATTGCTATCTCCACCAACTCTTTTAGCGAGTCTTAATATCCTTCTAGGAACCCCCGGAATAGATGGAACTCCGTTCCAATATCCCGGTGAATTTTTGACCCCCAAATCTAAAATTTTGGTTTAAATGAACTAAATATACTTAAAAAAAGTGTTTGAGGCAATCGCGACCAATTCACCGGATTGCTTTCTCTACCAACTCCTTGAGCGAGTCCCAATATCCTTCAAGCAACCCCCAGAATAGATGGAACTCCGTTTCAATATCCCGATGAATTTTTGACCATTAAATCTCAAATTTTGGTTTAAATGAACTAAATATACTTAGAAAAAGTGTTCGAGGCAATCGCGACCAATCCACCGGATTGCTTTCCCCACCCACTCCTTGACCAAGTCCCAATATCCTTCAAGCAACCCCCAGAATAGATGGAACTCCGTTTCAAAATCCCGATGAAATTTTGACCATTAAATCTCAAATTTTGGTTTAAATGAACTAAATTTACTTAGAAAATGTGTTTGAAGCAATCGCGACCAATTCACCGGATTGCTTTCTCCGCCTACTCTTTTAGCGAGTCCCAACATCCTTTTAGGAACCCTCGGAATAGATGGAACTCTTTTCCAATATCCAGATGAATTTTTGACCCCTAAATCCCAAAATTTGGTTTCAATGAACTAAATTAACTTAGAAAATTTGTTTGAGGCAATCGCGACCAATCCACCGGATTCCTTCCTCCACCTACTCTTTTAGCGAGTCCCAATATCCTTCTAGCAACCCCCCAGAATAGATGGAAATCCGTTCCAATATCCCGATGAATTTTTGACCCCTAAATCTCAAATTTTCTGTTTAAATGAACTAAATTTACTTAGAAAATGTGTTTGAGGCAATCGTTACCAATCCACTAGATTGCTTTCTCCACCAACTCTTTGATCGAGTCCCAATATCCTTCTATGAACCCCCGAAATAGATGAAACTCCGTTCCAATATCCCGGTGAATTTTTTACCCCCAAATCTAAAATTTTGGTTTAAATGAACTAAATATACTTAGTAAAAGTGTTTGAGGCAATCGCGACCAATTCACCGGATTGCTTTCTCTACCAACTCCTTGAGCGAGTCCCAATATCTTTCAAGCAACCCCCAAAATAGATGGAACTCAGTTTCAATATCCCGATGAATTTTTGCCCCCCAAATCTAAAATTTTGGTTTAAATGAACTGAATTTACTTAGAAAATGTGTTTGAGGCAATCGCGACCAATCTACCGTATTGCTTTCTCCACCAATTCTTTGAGCGAGTCCCAACATCCTTCTAGCACCCCCCAGAATAGATGGAACTCCGTTCCAATATCCCGATGAATTTTTGACCCCTAAATCTCAAATTTTGGTTTAAATGAATTAAATTTACTTAGAAAATTTGTTTGAGGCAATCGCGGCCAATCCACCGTATTGCTTTCTCCACCAACTCTTTGAGCGAGTCCCCATATCCTTCGAGGAAGCCCCGGAATAGATGGGACTCCGTTCCAATATCCCGGTGAATTTTTGACCCCCAACTCTCAAATTTTGGTTTAAATGAACTAAATTTACTTAGAAAATGTGTTTGAGGCAATCGCGACCAATCCACCGGATTGCTTTCTCCACCTACTCTTTAAGCGATTCCCAATATCCTTCTAGCAACCCCCCAGAATAGATGGAACTTTGTTAGAATATCCCGATGAATTTTTGACCCTTAATTATCAAATTTTGGTTTAAATGAACTAAATTTACTTAGTAAATGTGTTTGAGGCAATCGCTACCAATCCACCAGATTGCTTTCTCCACCAACTCTTCGAGCAAGTCCTAATATCGTTCTAGGAACCCCCGGAATAGATGGAACTCCGTTCCAATATCCCGGTGAATTTTTGAGCCCCAAATCTAAAATTTCGGTTGAAATGAACTAAATATTTTTAGAAAAAGTGTTTGAGGCAATCGCGACAAATCCACCGGATTGCTTGCTCCACCTACCCTTTTAGCGAGTCCCAATATCCTTCTAGCAACCCCCCAGAATATATGGAACTCCGTTCCAATAGCCCGATAAATTTTTGACCCCTAAATCTCAAATTTTTTGTTTAAATGAACTAAATTTACATATAAAATGTGTTTGAGGCAATCGTTACAAATCCACTAGATTGCTTTCTCCACGAACTCTTTGATCGAGTCCCAATATCCTTCTATGAACCCCCGAAATAGATGAAACTCCGTTCCAATATCCCGGTGAATTTTTTACCCCCAAATCTAAAATTTTGGTTTAAATGAACTAAATATACTTAGAAAAAGTAATTGAGGCAATCGCGACCAATCCACCATATTGATTTGTCCACCAACTCCTTGAGGGAGTCCCAATATCCTTCAAACAACCCCCCAGAATAGATGGAACTCCGTTTCAATATCCCGATGAATTTTTGACCATTAAATCTCAAATTTTGGTTTAAATGAACTAAATTTACTTAGAAAATGTGTTTGAAGGAATCTCGACCAATCCACCGGATTGCATTCTCCGCCTACTCTTTGTGCGAGTCCCAAAATCCTTCTAGCAACCCCCCAAAATAGATGGAACTCCGTTCCAATATCCCGATGAATTTTTTACCATTAAATCTCAAATTTTGGTTTAAATGAACTAAATTTACTTAGAAAATGTATTTGAGGCAATCGCGGCCAATCCACCAGATTGCTATCTCCACCAACTCTTTTAGCGAGTCTTAATATCCTTCTAGGAACCCCCCGGAATAGATGGAACTCCGTTCCAATATCCCGGTGAATTTTTGACCCCCAAATCTAAAATTTTGGTTTAAATGAACTAAATATACTTAAAAAAAGTGTTTGAGGCAATCGCGACCAATCCACCGGATTGCTTTCTCTACCAACTCCTTGAGCGAGTCCCAATATCCTTCAAGCAACCCCCAGAATAGATGGAACTCCGTTTCAATATCCCGATGAATTTTTGACCATTAAATCTCAAATTTTGGTTTAAATGAACTAAATATACTTAGAAAAAGTGTTCGAGGCAATCGCGACCAATCCACCGGATTGCTTTCCCCACCCACTCCTTGACCAAGTCCCAATATCCTTCAAGCAACCCCCAGAATAGATGGAACTCCGTTTCAAAATCCCGATGAAATTTTGACCATTAAATCTCAAATTTTGGTTTAAATGAACTAAATTTACTTAGAAAATGTGTTTGAAGCAATCGCGACCAATTCACCGGATTGCTTTCTCCGCCTACTCTTTTAGCGAGTCCCAACATCCTTTTAGGAACCCTCGGAATAGATGGAACTCTTTTCCAATATCCAGATGAATTTTTGACCCCTAAATCCCAAAATTTGGTTTCAATGAACTAAATTAACTTAGAAAATTTGTTTGAGGCAATCGCGACCAATCCACCGGATTCCTTCCTCCACCTACTCTTTTAGCGAGTCCCAATATCCTTCTAGCAACCCCCCCAGAATAGATGGAAATCCGTTCCAATATCCCGATGAATTTTTGACCCCTAAATCTCAAATTTTCTGTTTAAATGAACTAAATTTACTTAGAAAATGTGTTTGAGGCAATCGTTACCAATCCACTAGATTGCTTTCTCCACCAACTCTTTGATCGAGTCCCAATATCCTTCTATGAACCCCCGAAATAGATGAAACTCCGTTCCAATATCCCGGTGAATTTTTTACCCCCAAATCTAAAATTTTGGTTTAAATGAACTAAATATACTTAGAAAAAGTAATTGAGGCAATCGCGACCAATCCACCATATTGATTTGTCCACCAACTCCTTGAGGGAGTCCCAATATCCTTCAAACAACCCCCCAGAATAGATGGAACTCCGTTTCAATATCCCGATGAATTTTAGACCATTAAATCTCAAATTTTGGTTTAAATGAACTAAATTTACTTAGAAAATGTGTTTGAAGCAATCACGACCAATCCATCGGATTGCATTCAACGCCTACTCTTTGAGCGAGTCCCAATATCCTTCTAGCAACCCCCCAAAATAGATGGAACTCCGTTCCAATATCCCGATGAATTTTTGACCACTAAATCTCAAATTTTGGTTTAAATGAACTAAATTTACTTAGAAAATGTATTTGAGGCAATCGCGGCCAATCCACCAGATTGCTATCTCCACCAACTCTTTTAGCGAGTCTTAATATCCTTCTAGGAACCCCCGGAATAGATGGAACTCCGTTCCAATATCCCGGTGAATTTTTGACCCCCAAATCTAAAATCTTGGTTTAAATGAACTAAATATACTTAGAAAAAGTGTTTGAGGCAATCGCGACCAATCCACCGGATTGCTTTCTCTACCAACTCCTTGAGCGAGTCCAATATCCTTCAAGCAACCCCTAGAATAGATGGAACTCCGTTTCAATTTCCCGATGAATTTTTGACCATTAAATCTCAAATTTTGGTTTAAATGAACTAAATATACTTAGAAAAAGTGTTCGAGGCAATCGCGACCAATCCACCGGATTGCTTTCTCCACCCACTCCTTGACCGAGTCCCAATATCCTCAAGCAACCCCCAGAATAGATGGAACTCCGTTTCAATATCCCGATGAATTTTTGACCATTAAATATCAAATTTTGGTTTAAATGAACTAAATTTACTTAGAAAATGTGTTTAAAGCAATCGCGACCAATCCATCGGATTGATTTCTCCGCCTACTCTTTGAGCGATTCCCAATATCCTTTTATGAACCCTCGGAATAGATGGAACTCTGTTTCAATATCCCGATGAATTTTTTACCCCAAAATCTCAAATTTTGCTTTCAATGAACTAAATTAACTTAAAAAATTTGTTTGAGGCAATCGCGACCAATCCACCGGATTCCTTCCTCCACCTACTCTTTTAGCGAGTCCCAATATCCTTCTAGCAACCCCCCAGAATAGATGGAACTCCGTTCCAATAGCCCGATG
Organism: Paratinospora sagittata; assembly: GCA_035771175.1. Taxonomy (NCBI): domain Eukaryota; kingdom Viridiplantae; phylum Streptophyta; class Magnoliopsida; order Ranunculales; family Menispermaceae; genus Paratinospora; species Paratinospora sagittata. The sequence continues at coordinate 105,902 of JAYMFD010001496.1, read as the reverse complement.
AATTTTTGACCACTAAATCTCAAATTTTGGTTTAAATGAACTAAATTTACTTAGAAAATGTATTTGAGGCAATCGCGGCCAATCCACCAGATTGCTATCTCCACCAACTCTTTTAGCGAGTCTTAATATCCTTCTAGGAACCCCCGGAATAGATGGAACTCCGTTCCAATATCCCGGTGAATTTTTGACCCCCAAATCTAAAATCTTGGTTTAAATGAACTAAATATACTTAGAAAAAGTGTTTGAGGCAAACGCGACCAATCCACCGGATTGCTTTCTCTACCAACTCCTTCAGCGAGTCCCAATATCCTTCAAGCAACCCCCAGAATAGATGGAACTCTGTTTCAATATCCCGATGAATTTTTGACCATTAAATCTCAAATTTTGGTTTAAATGAACTAAATATACTTAGAAAAAGTGTTCGAGGCAATCGCGACCAATCCACCGGATTGCTTTCTCCACCCAATCCTTGACCGAGTCCCAATATCCTCAAGCAACCCCCAGAATAGATGGAACTCCGTTTCAATATCCCGATGAATTTTTGACCATTAAATCTCAAATTTTGGTTTAAATGAACTAAATTTACTTAGAAAATGTGTTTGAAGCAATCGCGACCAATCCACCGGATTGCATTCTCCGCCTACTCTTTGTGCGAGTCCCAATATCCTTCTAGCAACCCCCCCAAAATAGATGGAACTCCGTTCCAATATCCCGATGAATTTTTGACCACTAAATCTCAAATTTTGCTTTCAATGAACTAAATTAACTTAAAAAATTTGTTTGAGGCAATCGCGACAAATCCACCGGATTACTTTCTCCACTTACTCTTTTAGCGAGTCCCAATATCCTTCTAGCAACCCCCCAGAATAGATGGAACTCCGTTCCAATATCCCGATAATTTTTGACCCCTAAATATCAAATTTTTTGTTTAAATGAACTAAATTTACTTAGAAAATGTGTTTGAGGCAATAGTTACCAATCCACTAGATTGCTTTCTCCACCAACTCTTTGAGCGAGTCCCAATATCCTTCTATGAACTCCCGGAATAGATGGAACTCCGTTCCAATATCCCGATGAATTTTTGACCATTAAATCTCAAATCTTGGTTTAAACGAACTAAATTTACTTAGAAAATGTGTTTGAAGCAATCGCGACCAATCCACCGGATTGCTTTCTCCACTAACTCTTTGATCGAGTCCCAATATCCTTCTATGAACCCACGAAATAGATGACACTCCGTTCCAATATCCCGGTGAATTTTTTACCCCCAAATCTAAAATTTTGGTTTAAATGAACTAAATATACTTAGAAAAAGTAATTGAGGCAATCGCGACCAATCCACCATATTGATTTGTCCACCAACTCCTTGAGGGAGTCCCAATATCCTTCAAACAACCCCCCAGAATAGACGGAACCCCCGTTTCAATATCCCGATGAATTTTTGAACATTAAATCTCAAATTTTGGTTTAAATGAACTAAATTTACTTAGAAAATGTGTTTGAAGCAATCACGACCAATCCACCGGATTGCATTCTCCGCCTACTCTTTGTGCGAGTCCCAATATCCTTCTAGCAACCCCCCAAAATAGATGGAACTCCGTTCCAATATCCCGATGAATTTTTGACCACTAAATCTCAAATTTTTGTTTAAATGAACTAAATTTACTTAGAAAATGTATTTGAGGCAATCGCGGCCAATCCACCAGATTGCTATCTCCACCAACTCTTTTAGCGAGTCTTAATATCCTTCTAGGAACCCCCGGAATAGATGGAACTCCGTTCCAATATCCCGGTGAATTTTTGACCCCCAAATCTAAAATTTTGGTTTAAATGAACTAAATATACTTAGAAAAAGTGTTCGAGGCAATCGCGACCAATCCACTGGATTGCTTTCTCCACCCACTCCTTGAGCGAGTCCCAATATCCTTCAAGCAACCCCCAGAATAGATGGAACTCCGTTTTAATATCCCGATGAATTTTTGACCATTAAATCTCAAATTTTGGTTTAAAATGAACTAAATATACTTAGAAAAAGTGTTCGAGGCAATCGCGACCAATCCACCGGATTGCTTTCTCCACCCACTCCTTGACCGAGTCCCAATATCCTCAAGCAACCCCCAGAATAGATGGAAACTCCGTTTCAATATCCCGATGAATTTTTGACCATTAAATCTCAAATTTTGGTTTAAATGAACTAAATTTACTTAGAAAATGTGTTTTGAAGCAATCGCGACCAATCCACCGGATTGATTTCTCCGCCTACTCTTTGAGCGATTCCCAATATCCTTCTACGAACCCTCAGAATAGATGGAAACTCTGTTTCAATATCCCGATGAGTTTTTTACCCCTAAATCTCAAATTTTGCTTTCAATGAACTAAATTAACTTAAAAAATTTGTTTGAGGCAATCGCGACAAATCCACCGGATTACTTTCTCCACCTACTCTTTTAGCGAGTCCCCAATATCCTTCTAGCAACCCCCCAGAATAGATGGAAACTCTGTTCCAATATCCCGATGAATTTTTGACCCCTAAATATCAAATTTTTTGTTTAAATGAACTAAATTTACTTAGAAAATGTGTTTGAGGCAATCGTTACCAATCCACTAGATTGCTTTCTCCACCAACTCTTTGAGCGAGTCCCAATATCCTTCTATGAACCCCCGGAATAGATGGAACTCCGTTCCAATATCCCGATGAATTTTTGACCATTAAATCTCAAATCTTGGTTTAAATGAACTAAAATTTACTTAAAAAAATGTGTTTGAAGCAATCGCGACCAATCCACCGGATTGCTTTCTCCCACCAACTCTTTGATCTAGTCCCAATATCCTTCTATGAACCCACGAAATAGATGAAACTCCGTTCCAATATCCCGGTGATTTTTTACCCCAAAATCTAAAATTTTGGTTTTAAATGAACTAAATATACTTAGAAAAAGTAATTGAGGCAATCGCGGACCAATCCACCATATTGCTTTGTCCACCAACTCCTTGAGGGAGTCCCAATATCCTTCAAACAACCCCCCAGAATAGATGGAACACCGTTTCAATATCCCGATGAATTTTTGACCATTAAATCTCAAATTTTGGTTTAAATGAACTAAATTTACTTAGAAAATGTGTTTGAAGCAATCACGACCAATCCACCGGATTGCTTTCTCCGCCTACTCTTTGAGCGAGTCCCAATATCCTTCTAGCAACCCCCCAAAATAGATGGAACTCCGTTCCAATATCCCGATGAATTTTTGACCACTAAATCTCAAATTTTGGTTTAAATGAACTAAATTTACTTAGAAAATGTATTTGAGGCAATCGCGGCCAATCCACCAGATTGCTATCCCCACCAACTCTTTTAGCGAGTCTTAATATCCTTCTAGGAACCCCCGGAATAGATGGAACTCCGTTCCAATATCCCGGTGAATTTTTGACCCCCAAATCTAAAATTTTGGTTTAAATGAACTAAATATACTTAGAAAAAGTGTTTGAGGCAATCGCGACCAATCCACCGGATTGCTTTCTCTACCAACTCCTTGAGCGAGTCCCAGTATCCTTCAAGCAACTCCCAGAATAGATGGAACTCCGTTTCAATATCCCGATGAATTTTTGACCATTAAATCTCAAATTTTGGTTTAAATGAACTAAATATACTTAGAAAAAGTGTTCGAGGCAATCGCGACCAATCCACCGGATTGCTTTTTCCACCCACTCCTTGATCGAGTCCCAATATCCTCAAGCAACCCCCAGAATAGATGGAACTCCGTTTCAATATCCCGATGAATTTTTGACCATTAAATCTCAAATTTTGGTTTAAATGAACTAAATTTACTTAGAAAATGTGTTTGAAGCAATCGCGACCAATCCACCGGATTGATTTCTCCGCCTACTCTTTGAGCGATTCCCAATATCCTTCTATGAACCCTCGGAATAGATGGAACTCTGTTTCAATATCCCGATGAATTTTTTACCCCTAAATCTCAAATTTTGCTTTCAATGAACTAAATTAACTTAAAAAATTTGTTTGAGGCAATCGCGACAAATCCACCGGATTGCTTTCTCCACCTACTCTTTTAGCGAGTCCCAATATCCTTCTAGCAACCCCCCAGAATAGATGGAACTCCGTTCCAAAATCCCGATGAATTTTTGACCCCTAAATCTAAAATTTTTTGTTTAAATGAACTAAATTTACTTAGAAAATGTGTTTGAGGCAATCGTTACCAATCCACTAGATTGCTTTCTCCACCAACTCTTTGAGCGAGTCCCAATATCCTTCTATGAACCCCCGGAATAGATGGAACTCCGTTCCAATATCCCGATGAATTTTTGACCATTAAATCTCAAATCTTGGTTGAAATGAACTAAATTTACTTAGAAAATGTGTTTGAAGCAATCGCGACCAATCCACCGGATTGCTTTCTCCACCAACTCTTTGATCGAGTCCCAATATCCTTCTATGAACCCCCGAAATAGATGAAACTCCGTTCCAATATCCCGGTGAATTTTTTACTCCCAAATCTAAAATTTTGGTTTAAATGAACTAAATATACTTAGAAAAAGTAATTGAGGCAATCGCGACCAATCCACCATATTGATTTGTCCACCAACTCCTTGAGGGAGTCCCAATATCCTTCAAACAACCCCCCAGAATAGATGGAACTCCGTTTCAATATCCCGATGAATTTTTGACCATTAAATCTCAAATTTTGGTTTAAATGAACTAAATTTACTTAGAAAATGTGTTTGAAGCAATCACGACCAATCCACCGGATTGCATTCTCCGCCTACTCTTTGTGCGAGTCCCAATATCCTTCTAGCAACCCCCTAAAATAGATGGAACTCCGTTCCAATATCCCGAAGAATTTTTGACCACTAAATCTCAAATTTTGGTTTAAATGAACTAAATTTACTTAGAAAATGTATTTGAGGCAATCGCGGCCAATCCACCAGATTGCTATCTCCACCAACTCTTTTAGCGAGTCTTAATATCCTTCTAGGAACCCCCAACTATTAAATTTTGGTTTAAATGAACTAAATTTAGTTAGAAAATGTGTTTGAGGCAATCACGACCAATCCAACTGATGGCTTTCTCTACCTACAGTTTGAGCGAGTCCCAATATCCTTCTAGCGACCCCAAGAAAATATGGAACACCGTTCCAATATCCCGATGAATTTTTGACCCCCAAACCAAAAGTGTTATTTAATGAATTAAAATGGCTTAGAAAATGCGTTTGTGGCAACCATAACCAATCCATTGGGCTTTTTTCTGCCATAACACATTGTGCGTGTCTCAATATCCTCCCAGGAACCCCGTAGAGTCGGTGAAACCTCATTCCGAGGTCCTGCTGAATTTTTGACACCCAAATCGGAAGTTTATAGGAACTAAATTCACTTAAAAAACGAGCTTGAGGCAATTGCGACCAATCCACCGCATTGCTTTGTCCCCCAACTCTTTGTGCGAGTCCCAATATCATTCTAGGAGCCCCAGGAATAAATGGAACTCCGTTCCAATATCCCGGTGAATATTTGACCCCCAAATCTAAAATTTTGGTTTAAATGAACTAAATTTAGTTAGAAAATGTGTTTGAGGCAATCGCGACCAATCTACCGGATTGCTTTCTCCACCAACTCTTTCAGCGAGTCCCAATATCCTTCTAGCAACCCCCAAAATAAATGGAACTTCGTTCCAATATCCCGATCAGTTTTTGAACCGTAAATATCAAATTTTGATTTAAATGAACTAAATTTACTTAGAAAATGTGTTTGAAGCAATCGCGACCAATCCACCGTATTGGATTCTCGACCTACTCTTGGAGCGAGTCCCAATATCTTTCTAGCAACCCTCGGAATAGATGGAACTCTTCCAAAAGTTTTATTGAATGAACTAAAACAACTTAAAAAATGGGTTTGAGGCAACCATAACCAATCCACTAGGCTTTTTTCTCCCATAACACATCGAGCGAGTCCCAATATCCTCCCAGGAACCGCCCAGAGTCAATGGAACCTCATTCCGAGGTCCTGCTGAATTTTTGACACCCAAATCGGAAGTTTAAATGAACTAAATTTACATAAAAAACGCGTTTGAGGTAATCGCGACCAATCCACCGGATTGATTTCTCGCTTAACTCTTTGAGCGAGTCCCAATATCCTTCTAGGAACCCCCGGAATAGATGGGACTCCGTTCAAATATCCCGATTAATTTCTGACCTCCAAACCGAAAGTTTTAGTTTAATTGAACAAAATTGACAAGAAAGACGTGTTTGAGGCAACCGTGACCAGTTTTTTTTTCAGCCCAACACTTTGAGCGAGTCCCAATATCCTTCTAGGTTCCTTCTGAATAGATGGAACTCTGTTCCAATATGCCGATGAATTTTTGACCCCCAAACCAAAAGGTTTATTTAATGAACTAAAATGGCTTAGAAAATGGGGTTGAGGCAACCATAACCAATCCACTAGGATTTTTTCTTCCATAACACATTGTGCGAGTCCCAATGTCCTCCCAGGAACCCCGTAGAGTCGAAGAAACCACATTCCGAGGTCCTGCTGACTTTGTGACACCCAAATCGGAAGTATATACGAACTAAATTCACTTAGAAAACGTGTTTGAGGCAATCGCGACCAATCCACCAGATTGCTTTCTCCACCAACTCTTTGAGCGAGTCCCAATATCCTTCTAGGAACCCCCGAAATAGATGGAACTTCGTTCCAATATCCCGGTGAATTTTTGACCCCCAAATCTAAAATTTTGGTTTAAATGAACTAAATTTACTTAGGAAATGTGTTTGAGGCAATCACAACCAAGCCAACTGATGGCTTTCTCCACCTACTATTTGAGCGAGTCCCAATATCCTTCTAGCGACCCCAAGAAAATATGAACACCGTTCCAATATCCCGATGAATTTTTGACCCCCAAACCAAAATGGTTATTTAATGAATTAAAATGGCTTAGAAAAAGAGTTTGTGGCAACCATAACCAATCCATTGGGCTTTTTTCTGCCATAACACATTTTGCGTGTCTCAATATCCTCCCAGGAACCCCGTAGAGTCGGTGAAACCTCATTCCGAGGTCCTGCTGAATTTTTGACACCCAAATCGGAAGTTTATAGGAACTAAATTCACTTAGAAAACGAGCTTGAGGCAATTGCGACCAATCCACCGCATTGCTTTGTCCCCCAACTCTTTGTGCGAGTCCCAATATCATTCTAGGAACCCCAGGAATAAATGGAACTCCGTTCCAATATCCCGGTGAATTTTTGACCCCCAAATCTAAAATTTTGGTTTAAATGAACTAAATTTAGTTAGAAAATGTGTTTGAGGAAATCGCGACCAATCTACCGGATTGCTTTCTCCACCAACTCTTTCAGCGAGTCCCAATATCCTTCTAGCAACCCCCATAATAAATGGAACTCCGTTCCAATATCCCGATCAGTTTTTGACCCATAAATATCAAATTTTGATTTAAATGAACTAAATTTACTTAGAAAATGTGTTTGAAGCAATCGCGACCAATCCACCGTATTGTATTCTCGACCAACTCTTTGAGCGAGTCCCAATATCTTTCTAGCAACCCTCGGAATAGATGGAACTCTTCCAAAAGTTTTATTGAATGAACTAAAACGACTTAAAAAATGGGTTTGAGGCAACCATAACCAATCCACTAGGCTTTTTTCTCCCATAACACATCGAGCGAGTCCCAATATCCTCCCAGGAATCGCCCAGAGTCGATGGAACCTCATTCCGAGGTCCTGCTGAATTTTTGACACCCAAATCGGAAGTTTAAATGAACTAAATTTACATAAAAAACGCGTTTGAGGTAATCGCGACCAATCCACCGGATTGATTTCTCGCTTAACTCTTTGAGCGAGTCCCAATATCCTTCTAGGAACCCCCGGAATAGATGGGACTCCGTTCAAATATCTCGGTTAATTTCTGACCTCCAAACCGAAAGTTTTAGTTTAATTGAACAAAATTGACATGAAAGACGTGTTTGAGGCAACCGTGACCAGTTTTTTTTTCAGCCCAACACTTTGAGCGAGTCCCAATATCCTTCTAGGAACCTTCGGAATAGATGGAACTCTGTTCCAATATGCCGATGAATTTTTGACCCCCAAACCAAAAGGTTTATTTAATGAACTAAAACGGCTTAGAAAATGGGGTTGAGGCAACCATAACCAATCCACTAGGATTTTTTCTCCCATAACACATTGTGCGAGTCCCAATGTCCTCCCAGGAACCCCGTAAAGTCGAAGAAACCACATTCCGAGGTCCTGCTGACTTTGTGACACCCAAATCGGAAGTATATACGAACTAAATTCACTTAGAAAACGTGTTTGAGGCAATCGCGACCAATCCACCAGATTGCTTTCTCCACCAACTCTTTGAGCGAGTCCCAATATCCTTCTAGGAACCCCCGGAATAGATGGAACTCCGTTCCAATATCCCGGTGAATTTTTGACCCCCAAATCTAAAATTTTGGTTTAAATGAGCTAAATTTACTTAGGAAATGTGTTTGAGGCAATCACGACCAAGCCAACTGATGGCTTTCTCCACCTACTATTTGAGCGAGTCCCAATATCCTTCTAGCGACCCCAAGAAAATATGGAACACCGTTCCAATATCCCGATGAATTTTTGACCCCCAAACCAAAAGGGTTATTTAATGAATTAAAATGGCTTAGAAAATGAGTTTGTGGCAACCATAACCAATCCACTGGGCTTTTTTCTGCCATAACACATTGTGCGTGTCTCAATATCCTCCCAGGAACCCCGTAGAGTCGGTGAAACCTCATTCCGAGGTCCTGCTGAATTTTTGACACCCAAATCGGAAGTTTATAGGAACTATATTCACTTAGAAAACGAGCTTGAGGCAATTGCGACCAATCCACCGCATTGCTTTGTCCCCCAACTCTTTGTGCGAGTCCCAATATCCTTCTAGGAACCCCAGGAATAAATGGAACTCCGTTCCAATATCCCGGTGAATTTTTGACCCCCAAATCTAAAATTTGGTTTAAATGAACTAAATTTAGTTAGAAAATGTGTTTGAGGCAATCGCGACCTATCTACCGGATTGCTTTCTCCACCAACTCTTTGAGCGAGTCCCAATATTCTTTTAGCAACCCCCAGAATAGATGGAACTCCGTTCCAATATCCCGATGAGTTTTTAACCGATAAATATCAAATTTTGATTTAAATGAACTAAATTTACTTATAAAATGTGTTTGAAGCAATTGCGACCAATCCACCGTATTGCTTTCTCGACCTACTCTTTGAGCGAGTCCAATATCTTTCTAGCAACCCCCGGAATAGATGGAACTCTTCCAATATCCCGTTGAATTTTTGACCCCCAAACCAAAAGTTTTATTGAATGAACTAAAACGACTTAGAAAATGGGTTTGAGGCAACCATAACCAATCCACTGAGCTTTTTTCTCCCATAACACATTGAGCAAGTCCCAATATCCTCCCAGGAACCCCCCCAGAGTTGATGAAACCTCATTCCGAGGTCCTGCTGAATTTTTGACACCCAAATCGAAAGTTTAAATGAACTAAATTTACATAGAAAACGCGTTTGAGGTAATCACGACCAATCCACCGGATTGCTTTCTCGCTTAACTCTATGAGCGAGTCCCAATATCCTTCTAGGAACCCCCGGAATAGATGGGACTCCGTTCTAATATCGCGGTTAATTTTTGACCTCCAAACCAAAAGTTTTAGATTAATTGAACAAAATGGACATGAAAGACGTGTTTGAGGCAACCGTGACCAGTTTTTTTTTCCGCCCAACACTTTGAGCGAGTCCCAATATCCTTCTAAGAACCTACGGAATAGATGGAACTCTGTTCCAATATGCCGATGAATTCTTGACCCCCAAACCAAAAGGTTTGTTTAATGAACTAAAATCGCTTAGAAAATGGGTTTGAGGCAACCATAACCAATCCACTGGGATTTTTTCTCCCATAACACATTGTGCGAGTACCAATGTCCTCCCAGGAACCCCGTAGAGTCGATGAAACCACATTCCGAGGTCCTGCTGAATTTTTGACACCCAAATCGGAAGTTTATACGAACTAAATTCACTTAGAAAACGTGTTTGAGGCAATCGCGACCAATCCACCAGATTGCTTTCTCCACCAACTCTTTGAGCGAGTCCCAATATCCTTCTAGGAACCCCTGGAATAAATGGAACTCCGTTCCAATATCCCGGTGAATTTTTGACCCCCAAATCTAAAATTTTGGTTTAAATGAACTAAATTTAGTTAGAAAATGTGTTTGAGGCAATCGCGACCTATCTACCGGATTGCTTTCTCCACCAACTCTTTGAGCGAGTCATAATATTCTTTTAGCAACCCCCAGAATAGATGGAACTCCGTTCCAATATCCCGATGAGTTTTTAACCGATAAATATCAAATTTTGATTTAAATGAACTAAATTTACTTATAAAATGTGTTTGAAGCAATTGCGACCAATCCACCGTATTGCTTTCTCGACCTACTCTTTGAGCGAGTCCCAATATCTTTCTAGCAACCCCCGGAATAGATGGAACTCTTCCAATATCCCGTTGAATTTTTGACCCCCAAACCAAAATATTTATTGAATGAACTAAAACGACTTAGAAAATGGGTTTGAGGCAACCATAACCAATCCACTGGGCTTTTTTCTCCCATAACACATTGAGCGAGTCCCAATATCCTCCCAGGAACCCCCCCAGAGTTGATGAAACCTCATTCCGAGGTCCTGCTGAATTTTTGACACCCAAATCGGAAGTTTAAATGAACTAAATTTACATAGAAAACGCGTTTGAGGTAATCACGACCAATCCACCGGATTGCTTTCTCGCTTAACTCTATGAGCGAGTCCCAATATCCTTCTAGGAACCCCCGGAATAGATGGGACTCCGTTCTAATATCCCGGTTAATTTTTGACCTCCAAACCGAAAGTTTTAGATTAATTGAACAAAATTGACATGAAAGACGTGTTTGAGGCAACCGTGACCAGTTTTTTTTTTCCGCCCAACACTTTGAGTGAGTCCCAATATCCTTCTAAGAACCTACGGAATAGATGGAACTCTGTTCCAATATGCCGATGAATTTTTGACCCCCAAACCAAAAGGTTTGTTTAATGAATTAAAATGGCTTAGAAAATGGGTTTGAGGCATCCATAACCAATCCACTGGGCTTTTCTCTGCCATAACACATTGTGCATGTCTCAATATCCTCCTACGAACCCCGTAGAGTCAATGAAACCTCATTCCGAGGTCCAGCTGAATTTTTGACACCCAAATCGAAAGTTTATATGAACTAAATTCACTTAGAAAACGAGCTTGAGGCAATTGCGACCAATCCACCGCATTGCTTTGTCCCCCAACTCTTTGTGCGAGTCCTAATATCCTTCTAGGAACCCCAGGAATAAATGGAACTCCGTTCCAATATCCCGGTGAATTTTTGACCCCCAAATCTAAAATTTTGGTTTAAATGAACTAAATTTAGTTAGAAAATGTGTTTGAGGCAATCGCGACCAATCTACCGGATTGCTTTCTCCACCAACTCTTTGAGCGAGTCCCAATATCCTTCTAGCAACCCCCAGAATAGATGGAAGTCCGTTCCAATATCCCGATGAGTTTTTGAACGATAAATATCAAATTTTGATTTAAATGAACTAAATTTAATTATAAAATGTGTTTGAAGCAATCGCGACCAATCCACCGTATTGCTTTCTTCACCTACCCTTTGAGCGAGTCCCAATATCTTTCTAGCAACCCCCGGAATAGATGGAACTCCGTTCCAATATCCCGGTGAATTTTTTTACTCCCAAATCTAAAATTTTGGTTTAAATGAACAAAATTTACTTAGAAAATGTGTTGAAGCAATTGCAACCAATCCACCGTATTGGTTTCTCGACCTACTCTTTGAGCGAGTCCCAATATCCTTATAGCAACCCCCAGAATAGATGGAACTCCATTCCAATATCCCGATGAGTTTTTGACACATAAATATCAAATTTTGATTTAAATGAACTAAATTTACTTAGAAAATGTGTTTGAAGCAATCGCGACCAATCCACTGTATCGGTTTCTCGACCTACTCTTTGAGCGAGTCCCAATATCTTTCTTGCAACCCCCGGAATAGATGGAACTCTTCCAATATCCCGTTGAATTTTTGACCCCCAAACCAAAAGTTTTTTGAATGAACTAAAACGACTTAGAAAATGGGTTTGAGGCAGCCACAACCAATCCAATGGGCTTTTTTCTCCGATAACACATTGAGCGAGTCCCAATATCCACCCAGAAACCCCCTAGAGTCAATGGAACCTCATTCCGAGGTCCTGCTGAATTTTTCACACCCAAATCGGAAGTTTAAATGAACTAAATTTACATAGAAAACGCGTTTGAGGTAATCACGACCAATCCACTGGATTGCTTTCTCGCTTAACTCTTTGAGCGAGTCCCAATATCCTTCTAGGAACCCCCGGAATAGATGGGACTCCGTTCTAATATCCTGGTTAATTTTTGACCTCCAAACCGAAAGTTTTAGATTAATTGAACAAAATTGACATGAAAGACGTGTTTGAGTTAACCGTGACCAATTTTTTTTTCCGCCCAACACTTTGAGCGTGTCCCGATATCCTTCTAGGAACCTTCGGAATAGATGGAACTCTGTTCCAATATGCCGAGGAATTTTTGACCCCAAACCAAAAGGTTTTTTAATGAACTAAAATGGCTTAGAAAATGGGTTTGAGGCAACCATAACCAATCTACTGGGATTTTTTCTCCCATAACACATTGTGCGAGTCCCAATGTCCACTCAGGAACCCCGTAGAGTCGATGAAACCTCATTCCGAGGTCCTGCTGAATTTTTGACACCAAAATCGGAAGTTTATACGAACTAAATTCACTTAGAAAACGTGTTTGAGGCAATCGCGACCAATCTACCGGATTGCTTTCTCCATCAACTCTTTGAGTAAGTCCCAATATCCTTCTAGGAACCCCTGGAATAGATGGACCTCCATTCCAATATCCCGGTAAATTTTTGACCCCCAAATCTAAAATTTTGGTTTAAATGAACTAAATTTACTTAGAAAATGTGTTTGAGGCAATTGCGACCAATCCAACTGATGGCTTTCTCCACCTACTCTTTGAGCGAGTCCCAATATCCTTTTAGCGACCCCCCGAAAATATGGAACACCGTTCCAATATCCCGATGAATTTTTGACCCCCAAACCAAATGTGTTATTTAACAAATTAAAATGGCTTAGAAAATGCGTTTGAGGCATCCATAACCAATCCACTGGGCTTTTTTCTGCCATAACACATTGTGCATGTCTCAATATCCTCCTAGGAACCCCGTAAAGTCGATGAAACCTCATTCCGAGGTCCTGCTGAATTTTTGACACCCAAATCGAAAGTTTATATGTACTAAATTCACTTAGAAAACGAGCTTGAGGCAATTGCGACCAATCCACCGCATTGTTTTGTCCCCCAACTCTTTGTGCGAGTCTCAATATCCTTCTAAGAACCCCAGGAATAAATGGAACTCCGTTCCAATATCCCGGTGAATTTTTGACCCCCAAATCTAAAATTTTGGTTTAAATGATCTAAACTAAGTTAGAAAATGTGTTTGAGGGAATCGCGACCAATCTACCGGATTGCTTTCTCAACCAACTCTTTAAGCGAGTCCCAATATTCTTCTAGCAACCCCCAGAATAGATGGAACTCCGTTCCAATATCCCGATGAGTTTCTTTACTCCCAAATCTAAAATTTTGGTTTAAATGAACAATATTTTCTTAGAAAATGTGTTTAAGGCAATCGCGACCAATCTACAGAATTGCTTTCTCCACCAACTCTTTGAGCGAGTCCCAATATCCTTCTAGCTACCCCCAGAATAGATGGAACTCCATTCCAATATCCCGATGAGTTTTTGACACATAAATATCAAATTTTGATTTAAATGAACTAAATTTACTTAGAAAATGGTTTTAAAGCAATCGCAACCGATCCACCGGATTGCTTTCTCCACCTACTCTTTGAGAGAGTCCCAATATCCTTCTAGCAACCCCCGAAATAGATGGAACTTTGTTCCAATATCCCGTTGATTTTTGACCCCCAAACCAAAAGTTTTATTAAATGAACTAAAACGACTTAGAAAATGGGTTTGAGGCAACCATAACCAATCCACTGGGCTTTTTTCTCCCATAAAACATTGAGCGAGTCCCAATATCCTCCCAGGAACCCCCCAGACTCGATAGAACCTCATTCCGAGGTCCTGCTGAATTTTTGACACCCAAATCGGAAGTTTAAATGAACTAAATTTACATAGAAAACGTGTTTGAGGCAATCGCGGGCAATCCACCGGATTGCTTTCTCGCTTAACTCTTTGAGGGAGTGTAAATACCTTCTAGGAACGCCCGGAATAGATGGGACTCCGTTCTAATATCCAGGTGAATTTTTGATCTCCAAACCGAAAGTTTTAGATTAATTGAAGAAAATTGACATGAAGGACGTGTTTGAGGCAACCGTGACCAGTTTTGTTTTCCGCCCAACACTTTGAGCGAGTCCCAATATCCTTCTAGGAACCCTCGGAATAGACGGAACTCTGTTCCAATATGCCGATGAATTTTTGACCCCCAAACCAAAAGGTTTATTTCATGAACTAAAATGGCTTAGAAAATGGGTTTGAGGCAACCATAACCAATCCACTGGGATCTTTTCCCCCATAACACATTGTACGAGTCCCAACATCCTCCCAGGAACCCCGTAGAGTCGATGAAACCTCATTCCGAGATCCTGCTGAATTTTTGACACCAAAATCGGAAGTTTATACGAACTAAATTCACTTAGAAAACGTGTTTGAGGCAATCGCGACCAATCCACCGGATTGTTTTCTCCACCAACTCTTTTAGCGAGTCCCAATATCCTTCTAGGAACCCCCGGAATAGATGGAACTCCGTTCCAATATCCTGGTGAATTTTTGGCCCCCAAATCTAAAATTTTGGGTTTAAATGAACTAAATTTACTTAGAAAATGTGTTTGAGGCAATCGCGACCAATCCACCGGATGGCTTTCTCTACCTACTCTTTAAATGAGTCCCAATATCCTTCTGGCGACCCCCGGAATAGATGGAACTCCGTTCCAATATCCCGATGAATTTTTGACCCCCAAACCAAAAGTGTTATTTAATGAATTAAAATGGCTTAGAAAATGTGCTTGAGGCAACCATAACCAATCCACTGGGCTTTTTTCCCCCATAACTCATTGTGCGAGTCTCAATATCCTCCCAGGAATCCCGTAGAGTCGATGAAACCTCATTCCGAGGTCCTGCTGAATTTTTGACACCCAAATCGAAGTTTAAATGAACTAAATTCACTTAGAAAACGCATTTGAGGCAGTCACGACCAATCCACCGGATTGGTTTCTCGCCCAACTCTTTGAGCGAGTCCTAATATCCTTCTAGGAACCCTCAGAATAGATGGAACTCTGTTCCAATATCCCGGTGAATTTTTGGCCCTCAAATCTAAAACTTTGGGTTTAAAGGAACTAAATTTACTTAGAAAATGTGTTTGAGGCAATCGCGACCAATCCACCGGATTGCTTTCTCCACCAACTTTTTGAGCGAGTCCCAATATCGTTCTAGGGACCCCCGGAATAGATGGAATTCCGTTCCAATATCCCGATGAGTTTTTGACCCATAAATATCAAATTTTGATTTAAATGAACTAAATTTACTTAGAAAATGTGTTTGAAGCAATCGCTACCAATCCACCGTATTGGTTTCTCGACCTACTCTTTGAGCGAGTCCCAATATCCTTCTAGGAACCCCAGGAATAAATGGAACTCCGTTCCAATATCCCGGTGAATTTTTGACCCCCAAATCTAAAATCTTGGTTTAAATGAACTAAATTTAGTTAGAAAATGTGTTTGAGGCAATCGCGACCAATCTACCGAATTTCTTTCTCCACCAACTCTTTGAGCAAGTCCCAATTTCCTTCTAGCAATTCCCAGATTAGATGGAACTCCGTCCCAATATCCGATGAGTTTTTGACCCATAAATATCAAATTTTGATTTAAATGAAGTAATTTACTTTGAAAATGTGTTTGAATCAATCGCGACCAATCCACCGTATTGGTTTCTCGACTTACTCTTTGAGCGAGTCCCAATATCTTTCTAGCAACCCCCGGAATAGATGGAACTCTTCCAATATCCCGTTGAATTTTTGAGCCCCAAACCAAAAGTTTTATTGAATGAACTAAAAGGACTTAGAAAATGGGTCGGAGGCAACCATAGCCAATCCACTGGGCTTTTTTCTCCCATAACACATTGAGCGAGTGCCAATATCCTCCCAGGAACCCCCCAGAGTCGATGGAACCTCATTCCGAGGTCCTGCTGAATTTTTGACACCCAAATCGGAAGTTTAAATGAACTAAATTTACATAGAAAACACGTTTGAGGTAATCGCAACCAATCCACCGGATTGCTTTCTCGCTTAACTCTACGAGCGTGTCCCAATATCCTTCTAGGAACCCCCGGAATAGATGGGACTCCGTTCTAATATCCCGGTTAATTTTTGACCTCCACACCGAAAGTTTTAGATTAATTGAACAAAATTGATATGAAAAACGTGTTTGAGGCAACCGTGACCAGTTTTTTTTTTTCGCCCAACACTTTGAGCGAGTCCCAATATCCTTCTAGGAACCTTCGCAATAGATGGAACTCTGTTCCAATATGCCGATGAATTTTTGACCTCCAAACCAAAAGGTTTATTTAATGAACTAAAATGGCTTAGAAAATGGGTTTGAGGCAACCATAACCAATCCACTGGGATTTTTTCTCCCGTAACACATTGTGCGAGTCCCAATGTCCTCCCAGGAACACCGTAAAGTCGATAAATCCACATTCCGAGATCCTACTTAATTTTTGACACCCAAATCGGAAGTTTATATGAACTAAATTCACTTAGAAAACGTGTTTGAGGCAATCGCGACCAATCCACCGTATTGCTTTCTCCACCAACTCTTTGAGCGAGTCCCAATATCCTTCTAGGAACCCCCGGAATAGATGGAACTCCGTTCCAATATCCCGGTGAATTTTTGACCCCCAAATCTAAAATTTTGGTTTAAATGAACTAAATTTACTTAGAAAATGTGTTTGAGGCAATCGCGACCAATCCAACTGATGGCTTTCTCCACCTACTCTTTGAGCGAATCCCAATATCCTTCTAGCGACCCCCGGAAAATATGGAACACCGTTCCAATATCCCTATGAATTTTTGACCCCCAAACCAAAAGTGTTATTTAATGAATTGAAATGGCTTAGAAAATGCGTTTGAGTCAACCATAACCAATCCACTGGGCTTTTTTCTGCCATAACACATTGTGCGTGTCTCAATAATATCCTCCCAGGAACCCCGTAGAGTCGATGAAACCTCTTTCCGAGGTCTTGCTGAATTTTTGACACCCAAATCGAAAGTTTATATGAACTAAATTCACATAGAAAACGAGCTTGAGGCAATTGCGACCAATCCACCGCATTGTTTTGTCCCCCAACTCTTTGTGCGAGTCCCAATATCCTTCTAGGAACCCCAGGAATAAATACAACTCCGTTCCAATATCCCAGTGAATTTTTGACCCCCAAATCTAAAATTTTGGTTTAAATGAACTAAATTAAGTTAAAAAATGTGTTTGAGGCAATCGCGACCAATCTAACGGAATGCTTTCTCCACCAACTCTTTGAGCGAGTCCCAATATCCTTCTAGCAACCCCCAGAATAGATGGAACTTTGTTCCAATATCCCGATGAGTTTTTGACCGATAAATATCAAATTTTGATTTAAATGAACTAAATTTACTTATAAAATGTGTTTCAAGCAATCGCGACCAATCCACCATATTGCTTTCTCCACCTACTCTTTGAGCGAGTCCCAATATCTTTCTAGCAAGCCCCGGAATAGATGGAACTCCGTTCCAATATCCCGGTGAATTTTTTACTCCCAAATCTAAAATTTTGGTTTAAATGAACAAAATTTACTTAGAAAATGTGTTTGACGCAATCGCGACCAATCTACCGGATTGCTTTCTCCACCAACTCTTTGAGCGAGTCCCAATATCCTTCTACAACCCCAGAATAGATGGAACTCCATTCCAATATCCCGATGAGTTTTTGACCCATAAATATCAAATTTTGATTTGGAAATAACAAAATTTACTTAGAAAATGTGTTTGAGGCAATCGCGACCAATCTACCGGATTGCTTTCTCCACCAACTCTTTGAGCGAGTCCCAATATCCTTCTACAACCCCCAAAATAGATGGAACTCCATTCCAATATCCCGATGAGTTTTTGACCCATAAATATCAAATTTTGATTTAAAAATAACTAAATTTACTTAGAAAATGTGTTTGAGGCAATCGCAACCAATCCACCAGATTGCTTTCTCCACCTACTCTTTGAGAGAGTCCCAATATCCTTCTAGCAACCCCCGGAATAGATGGAACTCTGTTCCAATATCCCGTTGAATTTTTGACCCCCAAACCAAAAGTTTTATTAAGTGAACTAAAACGACTTAGAAAATGGGATTGAGGCAACCATAACCAATCCACTGGGCTTTTTTCTCCGATAAAACATTGAGCGAGTCCCAATATCCTCCCAGGAACCCCAAAGACTCGATAGAACTCATTCCGAGGCCCTGCTGAATTTTTGACACCCAAATCGGAAGTTTAAATGAACTAAATTTACATAGAAAACGCGTTTGAGGCAATCGCGACCAATCCACCGGATTGCTTTCTCGCTTAACTCTTTGAGCGAGTCCCAATACCTTCTGGGAACGCCAGGAATAGATGGGACTCCGTTCTAATATCCCGGTGAATTTTTGATCTTCAAACTGAAAGTTTTAGATTAATTGAACAAAATTGACATGAAAGACGTGTTTGAGGTAACCGTGACCAATTTTGTTTTCCGCCCAACACTTTGAGCGAGTCCCAATATCCTTCTAGGAACCCTCGGAATAGATAGAACTCTGTTCCAATATGCCGATGAATTTTTGACCCCCAAACCAAAAGGTTTAGTTAATGAACTAAAATGGCTTAGAAAATGGGTTTGAGGCAACCATAAGCAATCCACTGTGATTTTTTCTCCCATAACACATTGTGCGAGTCCCAATGTCGTCCCAGGAACCCCGTAGAGTCGATGAAACCTCATTCCGAGGTCCTGCTGAATTTTTGACACGCAAATCGAAAGTTTATATGAACTAAATTCACTTAGAAAACGTGTTTGAGGCAATCGCGACCAATCCACCGGATTGCTTCCTTTACCAACTCTTTGAGCGAGTCCCAATATCCTTCTAGGAACCCCCGGAATAGATGGAACTCCGTTCCAACATCTCGGTGAATTTTTGACCCCCAAATCTATAATTTTGGTTTAAATGAACTAAATTTACTTAGAAAATGTGTCTGAGGCAATCGCGACCAATCCAACTGATGGCTTTCTCCACCTACTCGTTGAGCGAGTCCCAATATCCTTCTAGGAACCCCCGGAATAGATGGAACTCCATTCCAATATCCCGGTGAATTTTTGACCCCAAATCTATAATTTTGGTTTAAATGAACTAAATTTACTTAGAAAATGTGTTTGAGGCAATCACGACCAAACCACCGGATGGCTTTCTCCACCTAGTCTTTGAGCGAGTCCCAATATCCTTCTAGCGACCCCCGGAATAGATGGAATTCCGTTCCAATATACCGATGAATTTCTGACCCCCAAACCAAAAGTGTTATTTAATGAATTAAAAGGGCTAAGAAAATGCATAACCAATCCACTGGGCTTTTTTCTGCCATAACACGTTGTGCGTGTCTCAATATCCTCCCAAGAACCCCGTAGAGTCGATGAAACCTCATTCCGAGGTCCTGCTGAATTTTTGACACCCAAATCGGAAGTTTATATGAACTAAATTCACTTAGGAAACGAGCTTGAGGCAATTGCGACCAATCCACCGCATTGCTTTGTCCCCCAACTCTTTGTGCGAGTCCCAATATCCTTCTAGGAACCCCAGGAATAAATGGAACTCCGTTCCAATATCCCGGTAAATTTTTGACCCCCAAATCTAAAATTTTGGTTTAAATGAACTAAATTTAGTTAGAAAATGTGTTTGAGGCAATCGCGACCTATCTACTGGATTGCTCTCTCCACCAACTCTTTGAGGGAGTCCCAATATCCTTCTACGAACCCCTGGAATAGATGGAACTCCTTTCCAATATCCCGATGAATTTTTGACCCCCAAAGCTAAAATTTTGGTTTAAATGAACTAAATTTACTTAGAAAATGTGTTTGAGGCAATCGCGACCAATCCACCGGATGGCTTTCTCCACCTACTCTTTGAGCGAGTCCCAATATCCTTCTAGCTACCCCCGGAATAGATGGAACTCCGTTCCAATATCCTGATGAATTTTTGACCCCAAACCAAAAGTGTTATTTAATGAAAAAAAAGGGCTAAGAAAATGCATTTGAGGTATCCATAACCAATACACTGGGCTTTTTTCTACCATAACACATTGTGCGAGTCTTAATATCCTCCCAGGAAACCCGTAGAGTCAATGAAACCTCATTCCGAGGTCCTGATGAATTTTTGACACCCAAATCGGAAGTTTACATGAACTAAATTCACTTAGAGAACGAGTTTGAGGCAATTGCGACCAATCAACCCTATTGCTTTCTCCCCCAACTCTTTGTGCGAGTCCCAATATACTTCTAGGCACCCCCGGAATAAATGGAACTCCGTTCCAATATCCCGGTGAATTTTTGACCCCCAAATCAAAAAAATTTTGTTTAATTGAACTAAATATTCTTAGAAAATGTGTTTGAGGCAATCGCGACCAATCCACCGGTTTGCTCTCTCCACCAACTCTTTGAGCGAGTCCCAATATCCTTCTAGGAACCCCCGGAAATGATATAACTCCGTTCCAATATCCCGGTGAATTTTTGACCCCCAAATCTAAAATTTTGGTTTAAATGAGCTAAATTTAATTAGAAAATGTGTTTAAGCCAAACGCGAGCAATCCACCGGATGGCTTTCTCCACCTACTCTTTGAGCGAGTCCAAATATCCATCTAGCGACCCCCGGAATAGATGGAACTCCGTTCCAATATCCCGATGAATTTTTTACCCCAAACCAAAAGTGTTATTTAACGAATTAAAATGGCTTAGAAAATGCGTTTGAGGCAACCATAACCAATCCACTGGGCTTTTTTCTGGAATAACACGTTGTGCATGTCTCAATATCCTCCCAGGAACCCCGTAGAGTCGATGAAACCTAATTACGAGGTCCTGCTGAATTTTTGACACCCAAATCGGAAGTTTATATGAACTAAATTCACTTAGGAAACGAGCTTGAGGCAATTGCGACCAATCCACCGCATTGCTTTGTCCCCCAACTCTTTGTGCGAGTCCCAATATCCTTCTAGGAACCCCAGGAATAAATGGAACTCCGTTCCAATATCCCGGTGAATTTTTGACCCCCAAATCTAAAATTTTGGGTTTAATTGAGCTAAATTTTCTTAGAAAATTTGTTTGAGGCAATCGCGACCAATCCACCGGATTGCTCTCTCCACCAATTCTTTGAGCGAGTCCAAATATCCTTCTAGGAACCCCTGGAATAGATGGAACTCCGTTCCAATATCTCGATGAATTTTTGACCCCCAAATCTAAAATTTTGGTTTAAATGCACTAAATTTACTTAGAAAATGTGTTTAACGCAATCGCGACCAATCCACCGGATGGCTTTCTCCACCTACTCTTTGAGCGAGTCCCAATATCCTTCTAGCGACCCCCGGAATAGATGGAACTCCGTTCCAATATCCTGATGAATTTTTGACCCCGAAACCAAAAGTGTTATTTAGTGAATAAAAATGGCTAAGAAAATGCATTTGAGGTAACCATAACCAATACACTGGGCTTTTTTCTCCCTTAACACATTGTGCGAGTCTTAATATCCTCCCAGGAACCGCGTAGAGTCGATGAAACCTCATTCCGAGTTCCAATATCCTTAGAAAATGTGTTTGAAGCAATCACGACCAATCCACCGGATTGCATTCTCCGCCTACTCTTTGTGCGAGTCCCAATATCCTTCTAGCAACCCCCTAAAATAGATGGAACTCCGTTCCAATATCCCGAAGAATTTTTGACCACTAAATCTCAAATTTTGGTTTAAATGAACTAAATTTACTTAGAAAATGTATTTGAGGCAATCGCGGCCAATCCACCAGATTGCTATCTCCACCAACTCTTTTAGCGAGTCTTAATATCCTTCTAGGAACCCCCAACTATTAAATTTTGGTTTAAGTGAACTAAATTTAGTTAGAAAATGTGTTTGAGGCAATCACGACCAATCCAACTGATGGCTTTCTCTACCTACAGTTTGAGCGAGTCCCAATATCCTTCTAGCGACCCCAAGAAAATATGGAACACCGTTCCAATATCCCGATGAATTTTTGACCCCCAAACCAAAAGTGTTATTTAATGAATTAAAATGGCTTAGAAAATGCGTTTGTGGCAACCATAACCAATCCATTGGGCTTTTTTCTGCCATAACACATTGTGCGTGTCTCAATATCCTCCCAGGAACCCCGTAGAGTCGGTGAAACCTCATTCCGAGGTCCTGCTGAATTTTTGACACCCAAATCGGAAGTTTATAGGAACTAAATTCACTTAAAAAACGAGCTTGAGGCAATTGCGACCAATCCACCGCATTGCTTTGTCCCCCAACTCTTTGTGCGAGTCCCAATATCATTCTAGGAGCCCCAGGAATAAATGGAACTCCGTTCCAATATCCCGGTGAATATTTGACCCCCAAATCTAAAATTTTGGTTTAAATGAACTAAATTTAGTTAGAAAATGTGTTTGAGGCAATCGCGACCAATCTACCGGATTGCTTTCTCCACCAACTCTTTCAGCGAGTCCCAATATCCTTCTAGCAACCCCCAAAATAAATGGAACTTCGTTCCAATATCCCGATCAGTTTTTGAACCGTAAATATCAAATTTTGATTTAAATGAACTAAATTTACTTAGAAAATGTGTTTGAAGCAATCGCGACCAATCCACCGTATTGGATTCTCGACCTACTCTTGGAGCGAGTCCCAATATCTTTCTAGCAACCCTCGGAATAGATGGAACTCTTCCAAAAGTTTTATTGAATGAACTAAAACAACTTAAAAAATGGGTTTGAGGCAACCATAACCAATCCACTAGGCTTTTTTCTCCCATAACACATCGAGCGAGTCCCAATATCCTCCCAGGAACCGCCCAGAGTCAATGGAACCTCATTCCGAGGTCCTGCTGAATTTTTGACACCCAAATCGGAAGTTTAAATGAACTAAATTTACATAAAAAACGCGTTTGAGGTAATCGCGACCAATCCACCGGATTGATTTCTCGCTTAACTCTTTGAGCGAGTCCCAATATCCTTCTAGGAACCCCCGGAATAGATGGGACTCCGTTCAAATATCCCGATTAATTTCTGACCTCCAAACCGAAAGTTTTAGTTTAATTGAACAAAATTGACAAGAAAGACGTGTTTGAGGCAACCGTGACCAGTTTTTTTTTCAGCCCAACACTTTGAGCGAGTCCCAATATCCTTCTAGGTTCCTTCTGAATAGATGGAACTCTGTTCCAATATGCCGATGAATTTTTGACCCCCAAACCAAAAGGTTTATTTAATGAACTAAAATGGCTTAGAAAATGGGGTTGAGGCAACCATAACCAATCCACTAGGATTTTTTCTTCCATAACACATTGTGCGAGTCCCAATGTCCTCCCAGGAACCCCGTAGAGTCGAAGAAACCACATTCCGAGGTCCTGCTGACTTTGTGACACCCAAATCGGAAGTATATACGAACTAAATTCACTTAGAAAACGTGTTTGAGGCAATCGCGACCAATCCACCAGATTGCTTTCTCCACCAACTCTTTGAGCGAGTCCCAATATCCTTCTAGGAACCCCCGAAATAGATGGAACTTCGTTCCAATATCCCGGTGAATTTTTGACCCCCAAATCTAAAATTTTGGTTTAAATGAACTAAATTTACTTAGGAAATGTGTTTGAGGCAATCACAACCAAGCCAACTGATGGCTTTCTCCACCTACTATTTGAGCGAGTCCCAATATCCTTCTAGCGACCCCAAGAAAATATGAACACCGTTCCAATATCCCGATGAATTTTTGACCCCCAAACCAAAATGGTTATTTAATGAATTAAAATGGCTTAGAAAAAGAGTTTGTGGCAACCATAACCAATCCATTGGGCTTTTTTCTGCCATAACACATTTTGCGTGTCTCAATATCCTCCCAGGAACCCCGTAGAGTCGGTGAAACCTCATTCCGAGGTCCTGCTGAATTTTTGACACCCAAATCGGAAGTTTATAGGAACTAAATTCACTTAGAAAACGAGCTTGAGGCAATTGCGACCAATCCACCGCATTGCTTTGTCCCCCAACTCTTTGTGCGAGTCCCAATATCATTCTAGGAACCCCAGGAATAAATGGAACTCCGTTCCAATATCCCGGTGAATTTTTGACCCCCAAATCTAAAATTTTGGTTTAAATGAACTAAATTTAGTTAGAAAATGTGTTTGAGGAAATCGCGACCAATCTACCGGATTGCTTTCTCCACCAACTCTTTCAGCGAGTCCCAATATCCTTCTAGCAACCCCCATAATAAATGGAACTCCGTTCCAATATCCCGATCAGTTTTTGACCCATAAATATCAAATTTTGATTTAAATGAACTAAATTTACTTAGAAAATGTGTTTGAAGCAATCGCGACCAATCCACCGTATTGTATTCTCGACCAACTCTTTGAGCGAGTCCCAATATCTTTCTAGCAACCCTCGGAATAGATGGAACTCTTCCAAAAGTTTTATTGAATGAACTAAAACGACTTAAAAAATGGGTTTGAGGCAACCATAACCAATCCACTAGGCTTTTTTCTCCCATAACACATCGAGCGAGTCCCAATATCCTCCCAGGAATCGCCCAGAGTCGATGGAACCTCATTCCGAGGTCCTGCTGAATTTTTGACACCCAAATCGGAAGTTTAAATGAACTAAATTTACATAAAAAACGCGTTTGAGGTAATCGCGACCAATCCACCGGATTGATTTCTCGCTTAACTCTTTGAGCGAGTCCCAATATCCTTCTAGGAACCCCCGGAATAGATGGGACTCCGTTCAAATATCTCGGTTAATTTCTGACCTCCAAACCGAAAGTTTTAGTTTAATTGAACAAAATTGACATGAAAGACGTGTTTGAGGCAACCGTGACCAGTTTTTTTTTCAGCCCAACACTTTGAGCGAGTCCCAATATCCTTCTAGGAACCTTCGGAATAGATGGAACTCTGTTCCAATATGCCGATGAATTTTTGACCCCCAAACCAAAAGGTTTATTTAATGAACTAAAACGGCTTAGAAAATGGGGTTGAGGCAACCATAACCAATCCACTAGGATTTTTTCTCCCATAACACATTGTGCGAGTCCCAATGTCCTCCCAGGAACCCCGTAGAGTCGAAGAAACCACATTCCGAGGTCCTGCTGACTTTGTGACACCCAAATCGGAAGTATATACGAACTAAATTCACTTAGAAAACGTGTTTGAGGCAATCGCGACCAATCCACCAGATTGCTTTCTCCACCAACTCTTTGAGCGAGTCCCAATATCCTTCTAGGAACCCCCGGAATAGATGGAACTCCGTTCCAATATCCCGGTGAATTTTTGACCCCCAAATCTAAAATTTTGGTTTAAATGAGCTAAATTTACTTAGGAAATGTGTTTGAGGCAATCACGACCAAGCCAACTGATGGCTTTCTCCACCTACTATTTGAGCGAGTCCCAATATCCTTCTAGCGACCCCAAGAAAATATGGAACACCGTTCCAATATCCCGATGAATTTTTGACCCCCAAACCAAAAGGGTTATTTAATGAATTAAAATGGCTTAGAAAATGAGTTTGTGGCAACCATAACCAATCCACTGGGCTTTTTTCTGCCATAACACATTGTGCGTGTCTCAATATCCTCCCAGGAACCCCGTAGAGTCGGTGAAACCTCATTCCGAGGTCCTGCTGAATTTTTGACACCCAAATCGGAAGTTTATAGGAACTATATTCACTTAGAAAACGAGCTTGAGGCAATTGCGACCAATCCACCGCATTGCTTTGTCCCCCAACTCTTTGTGCGAGTCCCAATATCCTTCTAGGAACCCCAGGAATAAATGGAACTCCGTTCCAATATCCCGGTGAATTTTTGACCCCCAAATCTAAAATTTGGTTTAAATGAACTAAATTTAGTTAGAAAATGTGTTTGAGGCAATCGCGACCTATCTACCGGATTGCTTTCTCCACCAACTCTTTGAGCGAGTCCCAATATTCTTTTAGCAACCCCCAGAATAGATGGAACTCCGTTCCAATATCCCGATGAGTTTTTAACCGATAAATATCAAATTTTGATTTAAATGAACTAAATTTACTTATAAAATGTGTTTGAAGCAATTGCGACCAATCCACCGTATTGCTTTCTCGACCTACTCTTTGAGCGAGTCCAATATCTTTCTAGCAACCCCCGGAATAGATGGAACTCTTCCAATATCCCGTTGAATTTTTGACCCCCAAACCAAAAGTTTTATTGAATGAACTAAAACGACTTAGAAAATGGGTTTGAGGCAACCATAACCAATCCACTGAGCTTTTTTCTCCCATAACACATTGAGCAAGTCCCAATATCCTCCCAGGAACCCCCCCAGAGTTGATGAAACCTCATTCCGAGGTCCTGCTTAATTTTTGACACCCAAATCGAAAGTTTAAATGAACTAAATTTACATAGAAAACGCGTTTGAGGTAATCACGACCAATCCACCGGATTGCTTTCTCGCTTAACTCTATGAGCGAGTCCCAATATCCTTCTAGGAACCCCCGGAATAGATGGGACTCCGTTCTAATATCGCGGTTAATTTTTGACCTCCAAACCAAAAGTTTTAGATTAATTGAACAAAATGGACATGAAAGACGTGTTTGAGGCAACCGTGACCAGTTTTTTTTTCCGCCCAACACTTTGAGCGAGTCCCAATATCCTTCTAAGAACCTACGGAATAGATGGAACTCTGTTCCAATATGCCGATGAATTCTTGACCCCCAAACCAAAAGGTTTGTTTAATGAACTAAAATCGCTTAGAAAATGGGTTTGAGGCAACCATAACCAATCCACTGGGATTTTTTCTCCCATAACACATTGTGCGAGTACCAATGTCCTCCCAGGAACCCCGTAGAGTCGATGAAACCACATTCCGAGGTCCTGCTGAATTTTTGACACCCAAATCGGAAGTTTATACGAACTAAATTCACTTAGAAAACTTGTTTGAGGCAATCGCGACCAATCCACCAGATTGCTTTCTCCACCAACTCTTTGAGCGAGTCCCAATATCCTTCTAGGAACCCCTGGAATAAATGGAACTCCGTTCCAATATCCCGGTGAATTTTTGACCCCCAAATCTAAAATTTTGGTTTAAATGAACTAAATTTAGTTAGAAAATGTGTTTGAGGCAATCGCGACCTATCTACCGGATTGCTTTCTCCACCAACTCTTTGAGCGAGTCATAATATTCTTTTAGCAACCCCCAGAATAGATGGAACTCCGTTCCAATATCCCGATGAGTTTTTAACCGATAAATATCAAATTTTGATTTAAATGAACTAAATTTACTTATAAAATGTGTTTGAAGCAATTGCGACCAATCCACCGTATTGCTTTCTCGACCTACTCTTTGAGCGAGTCCCAATATCTTTCTAGCAACCCCCGGAATAGATGGAACTCTTCCAATATCCCGTTGAATTTTTGACCCCCAAACCAAAATATTTATTGAATGAACTAAAACGACTTAGAAAATGGGTTTGAGGCAACCATAACCAATCCACTGGGCTTTTTTCTCCCATAACACATTGAGCGAGTCCCAATATCCTCCCAGGAACCCCCCCAGAGTTGATGAAACCTCATTCCGAGGTCCTGCTGAATTTTTGACACCCAAATCGGAAGTTTAAATGAACTAAATTTACATAGAAAACGCGTTTGAGGTAATCACGACCAATCCACCGGATTGCTTTCTCGCTTAACTCTATGAGCGAGTCCCAATATCCTTCTAGGAACCCCCGGAATAGATGGGACTCCGTTCTAATATCCCGGTTAATTTTTGACCTCCAAACCGAAAGTTTTAGATTAATTGAACAAAATTGACATGAAAGACGTGTTTGAGGCAACCGTGACCAGTTTTTTTTTTCCGCCCAACACTTTGAGTGAGTCCCAATATCCTTCTAAGAACCTACGGAATAGATGGAACTCTGTTCCAATATGCCGATGAATTTTTGACCCCCAAACCAAAAGGTTTGTTTAATGAATTAAAATGGCTTAGAAAATGGGTTTGAGGCATCCATAACCAATCCACTGGGCTTTTCTCTGCCATAACACATTGTGCATGTCTCAATATCCTCCTACGAACCCCGTAGAGTCAATGAAACCTCATTCCGAGGTCCAGCTGAATTTTTGACACCCAAATCGAAAGTTTATATGAACTAAATTCACTTAGAAAACGAGCTTGAGGCAATTGCGACCAATCCACCGCATTGCTTTGTCCCCCAACTCTTTGTGCGAGTCCTAATATCCTTCTAGGAACCCCAGGAATAAATGGAACTCCGTTCCAATATCCCGGTGAATTTTTGACCCCCAAATCTAAAATTTTGGTTTAAATGAACTAAATTTAGTTAGAAAATGTGTTTGAGGCAATCGCGACCAATCTACCGGATTGCTTTCTCCACCAACTCTTTGAGCGAGTCCCAATATCCTTCTAGCAACCCCCAGAATAGATGGAAGTCCGTTCCAATATCCCGATGAGTTTTTGAACGATAAATATCAAATTTTGATTTAAATGAACTAAATTTAATTATAAAATGTGTTTGAAGCAATCGCGACCAATCCACCGTATTGCTTTCTTCACCTACCCTTTGAGCGAGTCCCAATATCTTTCTAGCAACCCCCGGAATAGATGGAACTCCGTTCCAATATCCCGGTGAATTTTTTTACTCCCAAATCTAAAATTTTGGTTTAAATGAACAAAATTTACTTAGAAAATGTGTTGAAGCAATTGCAACCAATCCACCGTATTGGTTTCTCGACCTACTCTTTGAGCGAGTCCCAATATCCTTATAGCAACCCCCAGAATAGATGGAACTCCATTCCAATATCCCGATGAGTTTTTGACACATAAATATCAAATTTTGATTTAAATGAACTAAATTTACTTAGAAAATGTGTTTGAAGCAATCGCGACCAATCCACTGTATCGGTTTCTCGACCTACTCTTTGAGCGAGTCCCAATATCTTTCTTGCAACCCCCGGAATAGATGGAACTCTTCCAATATCCCGTTGAATTTTTGACCCCCAAACCAAAAGTTTTTTGAATGAACTAAAACGACTTAGAAAATGGGTTTGAGGCAACCACAACCAATCCAATGGGCTTTTTTCTCCGATAACACATTGAGCGAGTCCCAATATCCACCCAGAAACCCCCTAGAGTCAATGGAACCTCATTCCGAGGTCCTGCTGAATTTTTCACACCCAAATCGGAAGTTTAAATGAACTAAATTTACATAGAAAACGCGTTTGAGGTAATCACGACCAATCCACTGGATTGCTTTCTCGCTTAACTCTTTGAGCGAGTCCCAATATCCTTCTAGGAACCCCCGGAATAGATGGGACTCCGTTCTAATATCCTGGTTAATTTTTGACCTCCAAACCGAAAGTTTTAGATTAATTGAACAAAATTGACATGAAAGACGTGTTTGAGTTAACCGTGACCAATTTTTTTTTCCGCCCAACACTTTGAGCGTGTCCCGATATCCTTCTAGGAACCTTCGGAATAGATGGAACTCTGTTCCAATATGCCGAGGAATTTTTGACCCCAAACCCAAAGGTTTTTTAATGAACTAAAATGGCTTAGAAAATGGGTTTGAGGCAACCATAACCAATCTACTGGGATTTTTTCTCCCATAACACATTGTGCGAGTCCCAATGTCCACTCAGGAACCCCGTAGAGTCGATGAAACCTCATTCCGAGGTCCTGCTGAATTTTTGACACCAAAATCGGAAGTTTATACGAACTAAATTCACTTAGAAAACGTGTTTGAGGCAATCGCGACCAATCTACCGGATTGCTTTCTCCATCAACTCTTTGAGTAAGTCCCAATATCCTTCTAGGAACCCCTGGAATAGATGGACCTCCATTCCAATATCCCGGTAAATTTTTGACCCCCAAATCTAAAATTTTGGTTTAAATGAACTAAATTTACTTAGAAAATGTGTTTGAGGCAATTGCGACCAATCCAACTGATGGCTTTCTCCACCTACTCTTTGAGCGAGTCCCAATATCCTTTTAGCGACCCCCCGAAAATATGGAACACCGTTCCAATATCCCGATGAATTTTTGACCCCCAAACCAAATGTGTTATTTAACAAATTAAAATGGCTTAGAAAATGCGTTTGAGGCATCCATAACCAATCCACTGGGCTTTTTTCTGCCATAACACATTGTGCATGTCTCAATATCCTCCTAGGAACCCCGTAAAGTCGATGAAACCTCATTCCGAGGTCCTGCTGAATTTTTGACACCCAAATCGAAAGTTTATATGTACTAAATTCACTTAGAAAACGAGCTTGAGGCAATTGCGACCAATCCACCGCATTGTTTTGTCCCCCAACTCTTTGTGCGAGTCTCAATATCCTTCTAAGAACCCCAGGAATAAATGGAACTCCGTTCCAATATCCCGGTGAATTTTTGACCCCCAAATCTAAAATTTTGGTTTAAATGATCTAAACTAAGTTAGAAAATGTGTTTGAGGGAATCGCGACCAATCTACCGGATTGCTTTCTCAACCAACTCTTTAAGCGAGTCCCAATATTCTTCTAGCAACCCCCAGAATAGATGGAACTCCGTTCCAATATCCCGATGAGTTTCTTTACTCCCAAATCTAAAATTTTGGTTTAAATGAACAATATTTTCTTAGAAAATGTGTTTAAGGCAATCGCGACCAATCTACAGAATTGCTTTCTCCACCAACTCTTTGAGCGAGTCCCAATATCCTTCTAGCTACCCCCAGAATAGATGGAACTCCATTCCAATATCCCGATGAGTTTTTGACACATAAATATCAAATTTTGATTTAAATGAACTAAATTTACTTAGAAAATGTTTTTAAAGCAATCGCAACCGATCCACCGGATTGCTTTCTCCACCTACTCTTTGAGAGAGTCCCAATATCCTTCTAGCAACCCCCGAAATAGATGGAACTTTGTTCCAATATCCCGTTGATTTTTGACCCCCAAACCAAAAGTTTTATTAAATGAACTAAAACGACTTAGAAAATGGGTTTGAGGCAACCATAACCAATCCACTGGGCTTTTTTCTCCCATAAAACATTGAGCGAGTCCCAATATCCTCCCAGGAACCCCCCAGACTCGATAGAACCTCATTCCGAGGTCCTGCTGAATTTTTGACACCCAAATCGGAAGTTTAAATGAACTAAATTTACATAGAAAACGTGTTTGAGGCAATCGCGGGCAATCCACCGGATTGCTTTCTCGCTTAACTCTTTGAGGGAGTGTAAATACCTTCTAGGAACGCCCGGAATAGATGGGACTCCGTTCTAATATCCAGGTGAATTTTTGATCTCCAAACCGAAAGTTTTAGATTAATTGAAGAAAATTGACATGAAGGACGTGTTTGAGGCAACCGTGACCAGTTTTGTTTTCCGCCCAACACTTTGAGCGAGTCCCAATATCCTTCTAGGAACCCTCGGAATAGACGGAACTCTGTTCCAATATGCCGATGAATTTTTGACCCCCAAACCAAAAGGTTTATTTCATGAACTAAAATGGCTTAAAAAATGGGTTTGAGGCAACCATAACCAATCCACTGGGATCTTTTCCCCCATAACACATTGTACGAGTCCCAACATCCTCCCAGGAACCCCGTAGAGTCGATGAAACCTCATTCCGAGATCCTGCTGAATTTTTGACACCAAAATCGGAAGTTTATACGAACTAAATTCACTTAGAAAACGTGTTTGAGGCAATCGCGACCAATCCACCGGATTGTTTTCTCCACCAACTCTTTTAGCGAGTCCCAATATCCTTCTAGGAACCCCCGGAATAGATGGAACTCCGTTCCAATATCCTGGTGAATTTTTGGCCCCCAAATCTAAAATTTTGGGTTTAAATGAACTAAATTTACTTAGAAAATGTGTTTGAGGCAATCGCGACCAATCCACCGGATGGCTTTCTCTACCTACTCTTTAAATGAGTCCCAATATCCTTCTGGCGACCCCCGGAATAGATGGAACTCCGTTCCAATATCCCGATGAATTTTTGACCCCCAAACCAAAAGTGTTATTTAATGAATTAAAATGGCTTAGAAAATGTGCTTGAGGCAACCATAACCAATCCACTGGGCTTTTTTCCCCCATAACTCATTGTGCGAGTCTCAATATCCTCCCAGGAATCCCGTAGAGTCGATGAAACCTCATTCCGAGGTCCTGCTGAATTTTTGACACCCAAATCGAAGTTTAAATGAACTAAATTCACTTAGAAAACGCATTTGAGGCAGTCACGACCAATCCACCGGATTGGTTTCTCGCCCAACTCTTTGAGCGAGTCCTAATATCCTTCTAGGAACCCTCAGAATAGATGGAACTCTGTTCCAATATCCCGGTGAATTTTTGGCCCTCAAATCAAAAACTTTGGGTTTAAAGGAACTAAATTTACTTAGAAAATGTGTTTGAGGCAATCGCGACCAATCCACCGGATTGCTTTCTCCACCAACTTTTTGAGCGAGTCCCAATATCGTTCTAGGGACCCCCGGAATAGATGGAATTCCGTTCCAATATCCCGATGAGTTTTTGACCCATAAATATCAAATTTTGATTTAAATGAACTAAATTTACTTAGAAAATGTGTTTGAAGCAATCGCTACCAATCCACCGTATTGGTTTCTCGACCTACTCTTTGAGCGAGTCCCAATATCCTTCTAGGAACCCCAGGAATAAATGGAACTCCGTTCCAATATCCCGGTGAATTTTTGACCCCCAAATCTAAAATCTTGGTTTAAATGAACTAAATTTAGTTAGAAAATGTGTTTGAGGCAATCGCGACCAATCTACCGAATTTCTTTCTCCACCAACTCTTTGAGCAAGTCCCAATTTCCTTCTAGCAATTCCCAGATTAGATGGAACTCCGTTCCAATATCCGATGAGTTTTTGACCCATAAATATCAAATTTTGATTTAAATGAAGTAATTTACTTTGAAAATGTGTTTGAATCAATCGCGACCAATCCACCGTATTGGTTTCTCGACTTACTCTTTGAGCGAGTCCCAATATCTTTCTAACAACCCCCGGAATAGATGGAACTCTTCCAATATCCCGTTGAATTTTTGAGCCCCAAACCAAAAGTTTTATTGAATGAACTAAAAGGACTTAGAAAATGGGTCGGAGGCAACCATAGCCAATCCACTGGGCTTTTTTCTCCCATAACACATTGAGCGAGTGCCAATATCCTCCCAGGAACCCCCCAGAGTCGATGGAACCTCATTCCGAGGTCCTGCTGAATTTTTGACACCCAAATCGGAAGTTTAAATGAACTAAATTTACATAGAAAACACGTTTGAGGTAATCGCAACCAATCCACCGGATTGCTTTCTCGCTTAACTCTACGAGCGTGTCCCAATATCCTTCTAGGAACCCCCGGAATAGATGGGACTCCGTTCTAATATCCCGGTTAATTTTTGACCTCCACACCGAAAGTTTTAGATTAATTGAACAAAATTGATATGAAAAACGTGTTTGAGGCAACCGTGACCAGTTTTTTTTTTTCGCCCAACACTTTGAGCGAGTCCCAATATCCTTCTAGGAACCTTCGGAATAGATGGAACTCTGTTCCAATATGCCGATGAATTTTTGACCTCCAAACCAAAAGGTTTATTTAATGAACTAAAATGGCTTAGAAAATGGGTTTGAGGCAACCATAACCAATCCACTGGGATTTTTTCTCCCGTAACACATTGTGCGAGTCCCAATGTCCTCCCAGGAACACCGTAAAGTCGATAAAACCACATTCCGAGATCCTACTTAATTTTTGACACCCAAATCGGAAGTTTATATGAACTAAATTCACTTAGAAAACGTGTTTGAGGCAATCGCGACCAATCCACCGTATTGCTTTCTCCACCAACTCTTTGAGCGAGTCCCAATATCCTTCTAGGAACCCCCGGAATAGATGGAACTCCGTTCCAATATCCCGGTGAATTTTTGACCCCCAAATCTAAAATTTTGGTTTAAATGAACTAAATTTACTTAGAAAATGTGTTTGAGGCAATCGCGACCAATCCAACTGATGGCTTTCTCCACCTACTCTTTGAGCGAATCCCAATATCCTTCTAGCGACCCCCGGAAAATATGGAACACCGTTCCAATATCCCTATGAATTTTTGACCCCCAAACCAAAAGTGTTATTTAATGAATTGAAATGGCTTAGAAAATGCGTTTGAGTCAACCATAACCAATCCACTGGGCTTTTTTCTGCCATAACACATTGTGCGTGTCTCAATAATATCCTCCCAGGAACCCCGTAGAGTCGATGAAACCTCTTTCCGAGGTCTTGCTGAATTTTTGACACCCAAATCGAAAGTTTATATGAACTAAATTCACATAGAAAACGAGCTTGAGGCAATTGCGACCAATCCACCGCATTGTTTTGTCCCCCAACTCTTTGTGCGAGTCCCAATATCCTTCTAGGAACCCCAGGAATAAATACAACTCCGTTCCAATATCCCAGTGAATTTTTGACCCCCAAATCTAAAATTTTGGTTTAAATGAACTAAATTAAGTTAAAAAATGTGTTTGAGGCAATCGCGACCAATCTAACGGAATGCTTTCTCCACCAACTCTTTGAGCGAGTCCCAATATCCTTCTAGCAACCCCCAGAATAGATGGAACTTTGTTCCAATATCCCGATGAGTTTTTGACCGATAAATATCAAATTTTGATTTAAATGAACTAAATTTACTTATAAAATGTGTTTCAAGCAATCGCGACCAATCCACCATATTGCTTTCTCCACCTACTCTTTGAGCGAGTCCCAATATCTTTCTAGCAAGCCCCGGAATAGATGGAACTCCGTTCCAATATCCCGGTGAATTTTTTACTCCCAAATCTAAAATTTTGGTTTAAATGAACAAAATTTACTTAGAAAATGTGTTTGACGCAATCGCGACCAATCTACCGGATTGCTTTCTCCACCAACTCTTTGAGCGAGTCCCAATATCCTTCTACAACCCCAGAATAGATGGAACTCCATTCCAATATCCCGATGAGTTTTTGACCCATAAATATCAAATTTTGATTTGGAAATAACAAAATTTACTTAGAAAATGTGTTTGAGGCAATCGCGACCAATCTACCGGATTGCTTTCTCCACCAACTCTTTGAGCGAGTCCCAATATCCTTCTACAACCCCCAAAATAGATGGAACTCCATTCCAATATCCCGATGAGTTTTTGACCCATAAATATCAAATTTTGATTTAAAAATAACTAAATTTACTTAGAAAATGTGTTTGAGGCAATCGCAACCAATCCACCAGATTGCTTTCTCCACCTACTCTTTGAGAGAGTCCCAATATCCTTCTAGCAACCCCCGGAATAGATGGAACTCTGTTCCAATATCCCGTTGAATTTTTGACCCCCAAACCAAAAGTTTTATTAAGTGAACTAAAACGACTTAGAAAATGGGATTGAGGCAACCATAACCAATCCACTGGGCTTTTTTCTCCGATAAAACATTGAGCGAGTCCCAATATCCTCCCAGGAACCCCAAAGACTCGATAGAACTCATTCCGAGGCCCTGCTGAATTTTTGACACCCAAATCGGAAGTTTAAATGAACTAAATTTACATAGAAAACGCGTTTGAGGCAATCGCGACCAATCCAGCGGATTGCTTTCTCGCTTAACTCTTTGAGCGAGTCCCAATACCTTCTGGGAACGCCAGGAATAGATGGGACTCCGTTCTAATATCCCGGTGAATTTTTGATCTTCAAACTGAAAGTTTTAGATTAATTGAACAAAATTGACATGAAAGACGTGTTTGAGGTAACCGTGACCAATTTTGTTTTCCGCCCAACACTTTGAGCGAGTCCCAATATCCTTCTAGGAACCCTCGGAATAGATAGAACTCTGTTCCAATATGCCGATGAATTTTTGACCCCCAAACCAAAAGGTTTAGTTAATGAACTAAAATGGCTTAGAAAATGGGTTTGAGGCAACCATAAGCAATCCACTGTGATTTTTTCTCCCATAACACATTGTGCGAGTCCCAATGTCGTCCCAGGAACCCCGTAGAGTCGATGAAACCTCATTCCGAGGTCCTGCTGAATTTTTGACACGCAAATCGAAAGTTTATATGAACTAAATTCACTTAGAAAACGTGTTTGAGGCAATCGCGACCAATCCACCGGATTGCTTCCTTTACCAACTCTTTGAGCGAGTTCCAATATCCTTCTAGGAACCCCCGGAATAGATGGAACTCCGTTCCAACATCTCGGTGAATTTTTGACCCCCAAATCTATAATTTTGGTTTAAATGAACTAAATTTACTTAGAAAATGTGTCTGAGGCAATCGCGACCAATCCAACTGATGGCTTTCTCCACCTACTCGTTGAGCGAGTCCCAATATCCTTCTAGGAACCCCCGGAATAGATGGAACTCCATTCCAATATCCCGGTGAATTTTTGACCCCAAATCTATAATTTTGGTTTAAATGAACTAAATTTACTTAGAAAATGTGTTTGAGACAATCACGACCAAACCACCGGATGGCTTTCTCCACCTAGTCTTTGAGCGAGTCCCAATATCCTTCTAGCGACCCCCGGAATAGATGGAATTCCGTTCCAATATCCCGATGAATTTCTGACCCCCAAACCAAAAGTGTTATTTAATGAATTAAAAGGGCTAAGAAAATGCATAACCAATCCACTGGGCTTTTTTCTGCCATAACACGTTGTGCGTGTCTCAATATCCTCCCAAGAACCCCGTAGAGTCGATGAAACCTCATTCCGAGGTCCTGCTGAATTTTTGACACCCAAATCGGAAGTTTATATGAACTAAATTCACTTAGGAAACGAGCTTGAGGCAATTGCGACCAATCCACCGCATTGCTTTGTCCCCCAACTCTTTGTGCGAGTCCCAATATCCTTCTAGGAACCCCAGGAATAAATGGAACTCCGTTCCAATATCCCGGTAAATTTTTGACCCCCAAATCTAAAATTTTGGTTTAAATGAACTAAATTTAGTTAGAAAATGTGTTTGAGGCAATCGCGACCTATCTACTGGATTGCTCTCTCCACCAACTCTTTGAGGGAGTCCCAATATCCTTCTACGAACCCCTGGAATAGATGGAACTCCTTTCCAATATCCTGATGAATTTTTGACCCCCAAAGCTAAAATTTTGGTTTAAATGAACTAAATTTACTTAGAAAATGTGTTTGAGGCAATCGCGACCAATCCACCGGATGGCTTTCTCCACCTACTCTTTGAGCGAGTCCCAATATCCTTCTAGCTACCCCCGGAATAGATGGAACTCCGTTCCAATATCCTGATGAATTTTTGACCCCAAACCAAAAGTGTTATTTAATGAAAAAAAAGGGCTAAGAAAATGCATTTGAGGTATCCATAACCAATACACTGGGCTTTTTTCTACCATAACACATTGTGCGAGTCTTAATATCCTCCCAGGAAACCCGTAGAGTCAATGAAACCTCATTCCGAGGTCCTGATGAATTTTTGACACCCAAATCGGAAGTTTACATGAACTAAATTCACTTAGAGAACGAGTTTGAGGCAATTGCGACCAATCAACCCTATTGCTTTCTCCCCCAACTCTTTGTGCGAGTCCCAATATACTTCTAGGCACCCCCGGAATAAATGGAACTCCGTTCCATTATCCCGGTGAATTTTTGACCCCCAAATCAAAAAAATTTTGTTTAATTGAACTAAATATTCTTAGAAAATGTGTTTGAGGCAATCGCGACCAATCCACCGGTTTGCTCTCTCCACCAACTCTTTGAGCGAGTCCCAATATCCTTCTAGGAACCCCCGGAAATGATATAACTCCGTTCCAATATCCCGGTGAATTTTTGACCCCCAAATCTAAAATTTTGGTTTAAATGAGCTAAATTTAATTAGAAAATGTGTTTAAGCCAAACGCGAGCAATCCACCGGATGGCTTTCTCCACCTACTCTTTGAGCGAGCCCAAATATCCATCTAGCGACCCCCGGAATAGATGGAACTCCGTTCCAATATCCCGATGAATTTTTTACCCCAAACCAAAAGTGTTATTTAACGAATTAAAATGGCTTAGAAAATGCGTTTGAGGCAACCATAACCAATCCACTGGGCTTTTTTCTGGAATAACACGTTGTGCATGTCTCAATATCCTCCCAGGAACCCCGTAGAGTCGATGAAACCTAATTACGAGGTCCTGCTGAATTTTTGACACCCAAATCGGAAGTTTATATGAACTAAATTCACTTAGGAAACGAGCTTGAGGCAATTGCGACCAATCCACCGCATTGCTTTGTCCCCCAACTCTTTGTGCGAGTCCCAATATCCTTCTAGGAACCCCAGGAATAAATGGAACTCCGTTCCAATATCCCGGTGAATTTTTGACCCCCAAATCTAAAATTTTGGGTTTAATTGAGCTAAATTTTCTTAGAAAATTTGTTTGAGGCAATCGCGACCAATCCACCGGATTGCTCTCTCCACCAATTCTTTGAGCGAGTCCAAATATCCTTCTAGGAACCCCTGGAATAGATGGAACTCCGTTCCAATATCTCGATGAATTTTTGACCCCCAAATCTAAAATTTTGGTTTAAATGCACTAAATTTACTTAGAAAATGTGTTTAACGCAATCGCGACCAATCCACCGGATGGCTTTCTCCACCTACTCTTTGAGCGAGTCCCAATATCCTTCTAGCGACCCCCGGAATAGATGGAACTCCGTTCCAATATCCTGATGAATTTTTGACCCCGAAACCAAAAGTGTTATTTAGTGAATAAAAATGGCTAAGAAAATGCATTTGAGGTAACCATAACCAATACACTGGGCTTTTTTCTCCCTTAACACATTGTGCGAGTCTTAATATCCTCCCAGGAACCGCGTAGAGTCGATGAAACCTCATTCCGAGTTCCTGATGAATTTTTGACACCCAAATCGGAAGTTTACATGAACTAAATTCACTTAGAGAACGAGTTTGAGGCAATTGCGACTAATCAACCCTATTGCTTTCTCCCCCAACTCTTTTTGCGAGTCCCAATATACTTTTAGGCACCCCCGGAATAAATGGAACTCCGTTCCAATATCCCGGTGAATTTTTGACCCCCAAATCAAAATTTTTGGGTTTAATTGAAGAAAATTTTCTTAGAATATGTGTTTGTGGCAATCGCGACCAATCCACCGGATTGCTCTCTCCCCCAACTCTTTGAGCGAGTCCCAATATCCTTCAAGGAACCCCCGGAAATGATATAACTCCGTTCCAATATCCCGGTGAATTTTTTACCCCCAAATCTAAAATTTTGGTTTAAATGAACTAAATTTAATTAGAAAATGTGTTTAAGGCAAACGCGAGCAATCCACCGGATGGCTTTCTCCTCCTACTCTTTGAGCGAGTCCCAATATCCGTCTAGCGACCCCAGAAATAAATGGAACTCCGTTCCAATATCCGGATGAATTTTTGACCCCGAAACCAAAAGTGTTATTTAATGAATTAAAATGGCTTAGAAAATGTGTTTGAGGCAACCATAACCAAT
The DNA here is from genome assembly GCA_035771175.1 of Paratinospora sagittata. Lineage (NCBI taxonomy): Eukaryota > Viridiplantae > Streptophyta > Magnoliopsida > Ranunculales > Menispermaceae > Paratinospora > Paratinospora sagittata. The sequence continues at coordinate 65,979 of JAYMFD010001496.1, read as the reverse complement.
CGTCTGGGCATTTTTCTCCAATAACACATTGTGCGAGTCTCAATATCCTCCCAGGAACCCCGTAAAGTCAATGAAACCTCATTCCGAGGACCTGAGGAATTTTTGACACCCAAATTGAAAGTTTATATGAGCTACATTCACTTAGAAAACGAGTTTGAGGCAATTGCGACCAATCAACCCTATTGCTTCCTCCCCCAACTCTTTGTGCGAGTCCCAATATCCATCTAGGAACCCCCGGAATTAATGGAACTCCGTCCCAATATCCCGGTGAATTTTTGACTCCCAAACCTAAAATTTTGGATTTAAAAGAACTAAATTACCTTAGAAATTGTGTTTGAGGCAATCGCGACCAATCCAACGGATTGCTTTCTCCACCAACTCTTTGAGCGAGTCCAATATCCTTCTAGGAACCCTCGGAATAAATGGAACTACGTTCCAATATCCCGGTGAATTTTTCACCCCCAAATCTAAAATTTTGGGTTTAAATGAACTAAATTTACTTAGAAAATGTGTTTGAGGCAATCGCGACCAATCCACCGGATTGCTTTCTCCACCAACTCTTTGAGCGAGTCCCAATATCCTTATAGGAACCCCCGGAATAGATGGAACTCAATTCCAATATCCCGGTGAATTTTAGACCCCAAATCGAAAATATTGGTTTAAATGAACTAAATTTACTTAAAAAATGTGTTTGAGGCAATTGCGACCAATCCATCGGATGGCTTTCAACACCTAGTCTTTGAGCGAGTCCCAATATCCTTCTAGCGACCCCCGGAATAGATGGAACTCCGTTCCAATATCCCGATGAATTTTTGACCCCCAAACCAAAAGTGTTATTTAATGAATTAAAATGGCTTAGAAAATGCGTTTGAGGCAACCACAACCAATCTACTGGGCTTTTTTCTCCCATAACACATTGTGCGAGTCTCAATATCCTCCCGGGAACCCCGTAGAGTCGATGAAACCTCATTACGAGGTCCTGCTGAATTTTTGACACCCAAATCGGAAGTTTATATGAACTAAATTCACTTAGAAAACGCGTTTGAGGCGATCGCGACCAATCCACCGTATTGCTTTATCCACCAACTCTTTGAGCGAGTCGCAATATCCTTCTACGAACCCCTGGAATAGTTGGAACTCCGTTCCAATATTCCGGTGAATTTTTGACCCCCAAACCAAAAGGTTTATTTAATGAACTAAAATGGCTTAGAAAATGGGTTTGAGCCAACCATAACCAATCTGCTGGGATTTTTCCTCCCATAACACATTGTGCGAGTCCCAATGTCCTCCCAGGAACCCCGTAGAGTCGATGAAACCACATTCCGAGGTCCTGCTGAATTTTTGACACCCAAATCGGAAGTTTATATGAACTAAATTCCCTTAGAAAACGTATTTGAGGCAATCGCGACCAATCCACCAGATTGCTTTCTCTACCAACTCTTTGAGCGAGTCCCAATATCCTTCTAGGAACCCCCGGAATAGATGGAACTCCGTTCCAATATCCCGGTGAATTTTTGTCCCCCAAATCAAAAATTTTGGTTTAAATGAACTAAATTTACGTAGAAAATGTGTTTGAGGCAATCGTGACCAATCCAACTTATGGCTTTCTCCACCTTCTCTTTGAGCGATTCCCAATATCCTTCTAGCGACCCCCGAAAAATATGGAACACCGTTCCAATATCCCGAAGAATTTTTCACCCCAAAACCAAAAGTGTTATTTAATAAATTAAAATGGCTTAGAATAAATTTTGGTTTAAATGAACTAGATTTACTTAGAAAATGTGTTTGAGGCAATCGCGACCAATCCACCGGATGGCTTTCTCCACCTAGTCTTTGAGCGAGTCCCAATATCCTTCTAGCGACCCCCGGAATAGATGGAACTCCGTTCCAATATCCCGATGAATTTTTGACCCCAAAACTAAAAGTGTTATTTAATGAATTAAAATGGCATAGAAAATGCGTTTGAGGCAACCATAACCAATCCACTGGGCTTTTTTCTGCCATAACACGTTGTGCGTGTCTCAATATCCTCCCAGGAACCCCGTAGAGTCGATGAAACCTCATTCCGAGCTCCTGCTGAATTTTTGACACCCAAATCGGAAGTTTATATGAACTAAATTCACTTAGGAAACGAGCTTGAGGCAATTGCGACCAATCAACCCTATTGCTTTCTCCCCCAACTCTTTGTGCGAGTCCCAATATACTTCAAGGCACCCCCGGAAATGATATAACTCCGTTCGAATATCCCGGTGAATTTTTTACCCCCAAATCTAAAATTTTGGTTTAAATGAACTAAATTTAATTAGAAAATGTGTTTAAGGCAAACGCGAGCAATCCACCGGATGGCTTTCTCCTCCTACTCTTTGAGCGAGTCCCAATATCCGTCTAGCGACCCCCGAAATAAATGGAACTCCGTTCCAATATCCGGATGAATTTTTGACCCGGAAACCAAAAGTGTTATTTAATGAATTAAAATGGCTTAGAAAATGTGTTTGAGGCAACCATAACAAATCCACTGGTCATTTTTCTCCAATAACACATTGTGCGAGTCTCAATATCCTCCCAGGAACCCCGTAAAGTCAATGAAACCTCATCCCGCAGTCCTGTTGAATTTTTGACACCCAAATTGAAAGTTTATATGAACTACATTCACTTAGAAAACGAGTTTGAGGCAATTGCGACCAATCAACCCTATTGCTTCCTCCCCCAACTCTTTGTGCGAGTCCCAATATCCTTCTAGGAACCCCCGGAATAAATGGAACTCCGTTCCAATATCCCGGTGATATTTTGACTCCCAAACCTAAAATTTTGGATTTAAATGAACTAAATTTACTTAGAAAATGTGTTTGAGGCAATCACGACCAATCCAACGGATTGCTTTCTCCCCCAACTCTTTGAGCGAGTCCCAATATCCTTCTAGGAACCCCCGGATTAATGGAACTCCGTTCCAATATCCCGGTGAATTTTTGACCCCCAAATCTAAAATTTTGGGTTTAAATGAACTAAATTTATTTAGAAATTGTGTTTGAGGCAATCGCGACCAATCCACCGGATTGCTTTCTCCACCAACTCTTTGAGCGAGTCCCAATATCCTTCTAGGAACCCCCGGAATAGATGGAACTCAATTCCAATTTCCAGGTGAATTTTAGACCCCAAATCTAAAATATTGGTTTAAATGAACTAAATTTACTTAGAAAATGTGTTTGAGGCAATCGCGACCAATCCATCGGATGGCTTTCTCCACCTAGTCTTTCAGCGAGTCCCAATATCCTTCTAGCGACCCCCGGAATAGATGGAACTCCGTTCCAATATCCCGATGAATTTTTGACCCCAAACCAAAAGTGTTATTTAATGAATTAAAATGGCTTAGAAAATGCGTTTGAGGCAACCACAACCAATCTACAGGGCTTTTTTCTCCCATAACACATTGTGCGAGTCTCAATATCCTCCCGGGAACCCCGTAGAGTCGATGAAACCTCATTCCGAGGTCCTGCTGAATTTTTGACACCCAAATCAGAAGTTTATATGAACTAAATTCACTTAGAGAACGAGTTTGAGGCAATCGCGACCAATCAACCCTATTCCTTTCTCCCCCAACTCTTTGTGCGAGTCCCAATATACTTCTAGGCACCCCCGGAATAAATAGAACTCCGTTCCAATATCCCGGTGAATTTTGGACCCCCAATTTATAATTTTGGTTTAAATAAACTAAATTTACTTAAGAAATGTGTTTGAGGCAATCGCGACCAATCCACCGGATGACTTTCTCCTCCAACTCTTTGAGCGAGTCCCAATATCCTTCTAGCTACCCCCCGAATAGATGGAACTCCGTTCCAATATCCCGATGAATTTTTGACCCTAAACCAAAATTGTTATTTAATGAATAAAAATGGCTAAGAAAATGCATTTGAGGTAACCATAACCAATACACTGGGCTTTTTTCTCCCATAACACATTGTGCGAGTCTTAATGTCCTCCCAGGGACCCCGTAGAGTCAATGAAACCTCATTCCGAGGTCCTGATGAATTTTTGACACCCAAATCGGAAGTTTACATGAACTAAATTCACTTAGAGAACGAGTTTGAGGCAATCGCGACCAATCAACCCTATTGTTTTCTCCCCCAACTCTTTGTGCGAGTCCCAATATACTTCTAGGCACCCCCGGAATAAATGGAACTCCGTTCCAATATCCCGGTGAATTTTTGACCCCCAAACCTAAATTTTTGGGTTTAATTGAACTAAATTTACTTAGAAAATGTGTTTGAGGCAATCGCGACCAATCCACCCGATTGCTTTCTCCACCAACTCTTTGAGCGAGTCCCAATATCCTTCTAGGAACCCGCAGAATAGATGGAACTCAATTCCAATATCCCGGTGAGTTTTAGACCCCAAATCTAAAATTTTGGTTTAAATGAACTAAATTTAATTAGAAAATGTGTTTGAGGCAATCGCGACCAATCCACCGGATGGCTTTCTCCACCTACTCTTCGAGCGAGTCCCAATATCCTTCTAGCTACCCACGGAATAGATGGAACTCCATTCCAATATCCCGATGAATTTTTGACCCCAAACCAAAAGTGTTATTTAATGTATAAAAATGGCTAAGAAAATGCATTTGATGTAACCATAACCAATACACTGGGCTTTTTCTTCCATAACACATTGTGCGAGTCTTAATGTCCTCCCAGGGACCCCGTAGAGTCGATGAAACCTCATTCCGAGGTCCTGATGAATTTTTGACACCCAAATCGGAAGTTTACATGAACTAAATTCACTTAGAGAACGAGTTTGAGGCAATCGCGACCAATCAACCCTATTGCTTTCTCCCCCAACTCTTTGTGCGAGTCCAAATATACTTCTAGGCACCCCCGGAATAAATAGAACTCCGTTCCAATATCCCGGTGAATTTTTGACCCCCAAATCTAAAATTTTGGGTTTAATTGAACTAAATTTTCTTAGAAAATTTGTTTGAGGCAATCGCGACCAATCCACCGGATTGCTCTCTCCACCAACTCTTTGAGCGAGTCCAAATATCCTTCTAGGAACCCCCGAAAATGATATAACTCCGTTCCAATATCCCGGTGAATTTTGGACCCCCAATCTATAATTTTGGTTTAAATAAACTAAATTTACTTAAAAAATGTGTTTGAGGCAATCGCGACCAATCCACCGGATGGCTTTCTCCTCCAACTCTTTGAGCGAGTCCCAATATCCTTCTACCTACCCCCCGAATAGATGGAACTCTGTTCCAATATCCCGATGAATTTTTGACCCCAAACCAAAAGTGTTATTTAATGAATAAAAATGGCTAAGAAAATGCATTTGAGGTAACCATAACCAATACACTGGGCTTTTTTCTCCCATAACGCATTGTGCGAGTCTTAATGTCCTCCCAGGGACCCCGTAGAGTCAATGAAACCTCATTCCGAGGTCCTGATTAATTTTTGACACCCAAATCGGAAGTTTACATGAACTAAATTCACTTAGAGAACGAGTTTGAGGCAATCGCGACCAATCAACCCTATTGTTTTCTCCCCCAACTCTTTGTGCGAGCCCCAATATGCTTCTAGGCACCCCCGGAATAAATGGAACTCCGTTCCAATATCCCGGTGAATTTTTGACCCCCAAATCTAAAATTTTGGGTTTAATTGAACTAAATTTACTTAGAAAATGTGTTTGAGGCAATCGCGACCAATCCACCCGATTGCTTTCTCCACCAACTCTTTGAGCGAGTCCCAATATCCTTCTAGGAACCCCCGCAATAGATGGAACTCAATTCCAATTTCCAGGTGAATTTTAGACCCCAAATCTAAAATATTGGTTTAAATGAACTAAATTTACTTAGAAAATGTGTTTGAGGCAATCGCGACCAATCGATCGGATGGCTTTCGCCACCTAGTCTTTCAGCGAGTCCCAATATCCTTCTAGCGACCCCCGGAATAGATGGAACTCCGTTCCAATATCCCGATGACTTTTTGACCCCCAAACCAAAAGTGTTATTTAATGAATTAAAATGGCTTAGAAAATGCGTTTGAGGCAACCACAACCAATCTACAGGGCTTTTTTCTCCCATAACACATTGTGCGAGTCTCAATATCCTCCCGGGCACGCCGTAGAGTCGATGAAACCTCATTCCGAGGTCCTGCTGAATTTTTGACACCCAAATCAGAAGTTTATATGAACTAAATTCACTTAGAAAACGCGTTTGAGGAGATCGCGACCAATCCACCGTATTGCTTTCTCCACCAACTCTTTGAGGGAGTCGCAATATCCTTCTACGAACCCCTGGAATAGATGGAACTCCGTTCTAATATCCCGGTGAATTTTTGACCGCCAAATCTAAAATTTTGGTTTAAATAAACTAAATTTACTTAAAAAATGTGTTTGAGACAATCGCGACCAATCCACCGGATGGCTTTCTCCACCTACTCTTTGAGCGAGTCCCAATATCCTTCTAGCTACCCACGGAATAGATGGAACTCCATTCCAATATCCCGATGAATTTTTGACCCCAAACCAAAAGTGTTATTTAATGAATAAAAATGGCTAAGAAAATGCATTTGATGTAACCATAACCAATACACTGGGCTTTTTCTTCCGTAACACATTGTGCGAGTCTTAATGTCCTCCCAGGGACCCCGTAAAGTCGATGAAACCTCATTCCGAGGTCCTGATGAATTTTTGACACCCAAATCGGAAGTTTACATGAACTAAATTCACTTAGAGAACGAGTTTGAGGCAATCGCGACCAATCAACCTTATTGCTTTCTCCCCCAACTCTTTGTGCGAGTCCCAATATACTTCTTGGCACCCCCGGAATAAATAGAAGTCCGTTCCAATATCCCGGTGAATTTTTGACCCCCAAATCTAAAATTTTGGGTTTAATTGAACTAAATTTTCTTAGAAAATTTGTTTGAGGCAATCGCGACCAATCCACCGGATTGCACTCTCCACCAACTCTTTGAGCGAGTCCAAATATCCTTCTAGGAACCCCCGGAAATGATATAACTCCGTTCCAATATCCCGGTGAATTTTTGACCCCCAAATCTAAAATTTTGGTTTAAATGAACTAAATTTAATTAGAAAATGTGTTTATGGCAAACGCGAGCAATCCACCGGGTGGCTCTCTCCACCTACTCTTTGAGCGAGTCCCAATATCCTTCTAGCGACCCCCAGAATAGATGGAACTCCGTTCCAATATCCTGAAGAATTTTTGACCCCCAAACCGAAAGTGTTATTTAATGAATTAAAATGGCTTAGAAAATGCGTTTGAGGCAACCATAACCAATCCACTGGGCTTTTTTCTCCCATAACACATTGTGCGCGTCTTAATGTCGTCCCAGGGACCCCGTAGAGTCGATGAAACCTCATTCCGAGGTCCTGATGAATTTTTGACACCCAAATCGGAAGTTTACATGAACTAAATTCACTTAGAGAACGAGTTTGAGGCAATCGCGACCAATCAACCCTATTGTTTTCTCCCCCAACTCTTTGTGCGAGCCCCAATATACTTCTAGGCACCCCCGGATTAAATGGAACTCCGTTCCAATATCCCGGTGAATTTTTGACCCCCAAATATAAAATTTTGGGTTTAATTGAACTAAATTTACTTAGAAAATGTGTTTCAGGCAATCGTGACCAATCCACCCGATTGCTTTATCCACCAACTCTTTGAGCGAGTCGCAATATCCTTCTACGAACCCCTGGAATAGATGGAACTCCGTTCCAATATCCAGGTGAATTTTTGACCCCGAATCTATAATTTTGGTTTAAATAAACTAAATTTACTTAAAAAATGTGTTTGAGGCAATCGCGACCAATCCACCGGATGGCTTTCTCCTCCAACTCTTTGAGCGAGTCCCAATATCCTTCTAGCTACCCCCCGAATAGATGGAACTCCGTTCCAATATCCCGATGAATTTTTGACCCCAAACCAAAAGTGTTATTTAATGAATAAAAATGGCTAAGAAAATGCATTTGAGGTAACCATAACCAATACACTGGGCTTTTTTCTCCCATAACACATTGTGCGAGTCTTAATGTCCTCCCAGGGACCCCGTAAAGTCAATGAAACCTCATTCCGAGGTCCTGATGAATTTTTGACACCCAAATCGGAAGTTTACATGAACTAAATTCACTTAGAGAACGAGTTTGAGGCAATCGCGACCAATCAACCCTATTGCTTTCTCCCCCAACTCTTTGTGCGAGTCCAAATATACTTCTAGGCACCCCCGGAATAAATAGAACTCCGTTCCAATATCCCGGTGAATTTTTGACCCCCAAATCTAAAATTTTGGGTTTAATTGAACTAAATTTTCTTAGAAAATTTGTTTGAGGCAATCGCGACCAATCCACCGGATTGCTCTCTCCACCAACTCTTTGAGCGAGCCCAAATATCCTTCTAGGAACCCCCGAAAATGATATAACTCCGTTCCAATATCCCGGTGAATTTTGGACCCCCAATCTATAATTTTGGTTTAAATAAACTAAATTTACTTAAAAAATGTGTTTGAGGCAATCGCGACCAATCCAACGGATGGCTTTCTCCTCCAACTCTTTGAGCGAGTCCCAATATCCTTCTAGCTACCCCCCGAATAGATGGAACTCCGTTCCAATATCCCGATGAATTTTTGACCCCAAACCAAAAGTGTTATTTAATGAATAAAAATGGCTAAGAAAATGCATTTGAGGTAACCATAACCAATACACTGGGCTTTTTTCTCCCATAACGCATTGTTCGAGTCTTAATGTCCTCCCAGGGACCCCGTAGAGTCAATGAAACCTCATTCCGAGGTCCTGATGAATTTTTGACACCCAAATCGGAAGTTTACATGAACTAAATTCACTTAGAGAACGAGTTTGAGGCAATCGCGACCAATCAACCCTATTGTTTTCTCCCTCAACTCTTTGTGCGAGTCCCAATATACTTCTAGGCACCCCCGGAATAAATGGAACTCCGTTCCAATATCCCGGTGAATTTTTGACCCCCAAATCTAAAATTTTGGGTTTAATTGAACTAAATTTACTTAGAAAATGTGTTTGAGGCAATCGCGACCAATCCACCCGATTGCTTTCTCCACCAACTCTTTGAGCGAGTCCCAATATCCTTCTAGGAGCCCGCAGAATAGATGGAACTCAATTCCAATATCCTGGTGAATTTTAGACCCCAAATCTAAAATTTTGGTTTAAATGAACTAAATTTAATTAGAAAATGTGTTTGAGGCAATCGCGACCAATCCACCGGATTGCTCTCTCCACCAACTCTTTGAGCGAGTCCAAATATCCTTCTAGGAACCCCCGAAAATGATATAACTCCGTTCCAATATCCCGGTGAATTTTGGACCCCCAATCTATAATTTTGGTTTAAATAAACTAAATTTACTTAAAAAATGTGTTTGAGGCAATCGCGACCAATCCACCGGATGGCTTTCTCCTCCAACTCTTTGAGCGAGTCCCAATATCCTTCTACCTACCCCCCGAATAGATGGAACTCCGTTCCAATATCCCGATGAATTTTTGACCCCAAACCAAAAGTGTTATTTAATGAATAAAAATGGCTAAGAAAATGCATTTGAGGTAACCATAACCAATACACTGGGCTTTTTTCTCCCATAACACATTGTGCGAGTCTTAATGTCTTCCCAGGGACCCCGTAGAGTCAATGAAACCTCATTCCGAGGTCCTGATTAATTTTTGACACCCAAATCGGAAGTTTACATGAACTAAATTCGCTTAGAGAACGAGTTTGAGGCAATCGCGACCAATCAACCCTATTGTTTTCTCCCCCAACTCTTTGTGCGAGCCCCAATATACTTCTAGGCACCCCCGGATTAAATGGAACTCCGTTCCAATATCCCGGTGAATTTTTGACCCCCAAATATAAAATTTTGGGTTTAATTGAACTAAATTTACTTAGAAAATGTGTTTCAGGCAATCGTGACCAATCCACCCGATTGCTTTATCCACCAACTCTTTGAGCGAGTCGCAATATCCTTCTACGAACCCCTGGAATAGATGGAACTCCGTTCCAATATCCAGGTGAATTTTGGACCCCGAATCTATAATTTTGGTTTAAATAAACTAAATCTACTTAAAAAATGTGTTTGAGGCAATCGCGACCAATCCACCGGATGGCTTTCTCCTCCAACTCTTTGAGCGAGTCCCAATATCCTTCTAGCTACCCCCCGAATAGATGGAACTCCGTTCCAATATCCCGATGAATTTTTGACCCCAAACCAAAAGTGTTATTTAATGAATAAAAATGGCTAAGAAAATGCATTTGAGGTAACCATAACCAATACACTGGGCTTTTTTCTCCCATAACACATTGTGCGAGTCTTAATGTCCTCCCAGGGACCCCGTAGAGTCAATGAAACCTCATTCCGAGGTCCTGATGAATTTTTGACACCCAAATCAGAAGTTTAGATGAACTAAATTCACTAAGAGAACGAGTTTGAGGCAATTGCGACCAAACAACCCTATTGCTTTCTCCCCCAACTCTTTGTGCGAGTCCTAATATACTTCGAGGCACCCTCGGAATAAATGAAACTCCGTTCCAATATCTCGGTGAATTTTTGACCCCCAAATCTGAAATTTTGGGTTTAATTGAACTAAATTTTCTTAGAAAATGTGTTTGAGGCAATCGCGACCAATCCACCGGATTGCTCTCTCCACCAACTCTTTGATCGAGGCCAAATATCCTTCTAGGAACCCCCGAAAATGATATTACTCCGTTCCAATATCCCGGTGAATTTTTGACCCCCAAATCTAAAATTTTGGTTTAAATGAACTAAATTTAATTAGAAAATGTGTTTGAGGCAATCGCGACCAATCCACCGGATTGCTCTCTCCACCAACTCTTTGAGCGAGGCCAAATATCCTTCTAGGAACCCCCGAAAATGATATTACTCCGTTCCAATATCCCGGTGAATTTTTGACCCCCAAATCTAAAATTTTGGTTTAAATGAACTAAATTTAATTAGAAAATGTGTTTAAGGCAAACGCGAGCAATCCACCGGATGGCTTTCTCCACCTACTCTTTGAGCGAGTCCCAATATCCTTCTAGCGACCCCCGGAATAGATGCAACTTCGTTCCAATATCCTGACGAATTTTTGACCCCCAAACCAAAAGTGTTATTTAATGAATTAAAATGGCTTAGAAAATGTGTTTGAGGCAACCATAACCAATCCACTGGGCTTTTTTCTCCCATAACACATTGTGCGAGTCTAAATATCCTCCCAGGAACCCCGTAGAGTCGATGAAACCTCATTCCGAGGTCCGAATGAATTTTTGACACCCAAATTGAAAGTTTATATGAACTAAATTCACTTAGAAAATGAGTTTGAGGCAATTGCGACCAATCAACCCTCTTGCTTTCTCCCCCAACTCTTTGTGCGAGTCCCAATATCCTTCTAGGAACCCCCAGAATAAATGGAACTCCGTTCCAATATCCCTGTGAATTTTTGACTCCCAAATCTAAAATTTAGGATTTATATTTACTAAATTCACTTAGAGAACGAGTTTGAGGCAATTGCCACCAATCAACCCTATTGCTTTCTCCCCCAACTCTTTGTGCGAGTCTCAATATACTTCTAGGAACCCCCGGAATAAATGGAACTCCGTTCCAATATCCCGGTGAATTTTTGTCCCCCAAATCTAAAATTTTGGGTTTAAATGAACTAAATTTACTTAGAAAATGTGTTTGAGGCAATCGCGACCAATCCACCGGATTACTTTCTCCACCAACTCTTTGAGCGAGTCCCAATATCCTTATAGGAACCCCCGGAATAGATGGAACTCCATTCCAATATCCCGGTGAATTTTCGACCCCAAATCTAAAATTTTGTTTAAATGAACTAAATTTACTTAGAAAATGTGTTTGAGGCAATCGCGACCAATCCACCTTATGGCTTTCTCCACCTACTCTTTGAGCGAGTCACAATATCCTTCTAGCGACCCCCGGAATAGATGGAACTCCGTTCTAATATCCTGATAAATTTTTGACCCCCAAACCAAAAGTTTTATTTAATGAATTAAAATGGCTTAGAAAATGCGTTTGAGGCAACCATAACCAATCCATTGGGCTTTTTCTCCCATAACACATTGTGCGAGTCTCAATATCCTCCCAGAAACCCTGTAGAGTCGATGAAACCTCATTCCGAGGTCCTGCTGAATTTTTGACACCCAAATCGAAAGTTTATATGAACTAAATTCACTTAGAAAACGAGTTTGAGGCGATCGCGACCAATTCACCGTATTGCTTTATCCACCAACTCTTTGAGCGAGTCCCAATATCCTTCTACGAACCCCTGGAATAGATGAAACTCCGTTCCAATATCCCGATGAATTTTTGACCCCCAAATCTAAAATTTTGGTTTAAATGAAATAATTTACTTAAAAAATGTGTTTGAGGCAATCGCGACCAATCCACCGGATGGCTTTCTCCTCCAACTCTTTGAGCGAGTCCCAATATCCTTCTAGCTACCCCCGGAATAGATGGAACTCCGTTCCAATATCCCGATGAATTTTTGACACCAAACCAAAAGTGTTATTTAATGAATAAAAATGGCTAAGAAAATGCATTTGAGGCAACCATAACCAATCCACTGGGCTTTTTTCTCCCATAACACATTTTGCGAGTCTTAATATCCTCCCAGGAACCCCGTAGAGTCGATGAAACCTCATTCTGAGGTCTTGATGAATTTTTGACACCCAAATCAGAAGTTTATATGAACTAAATTCACTTAGAGAACGAGTTTGAGGCAATTGCCACCAATCAACCCTATTGCTTTCTCCCCCAACTCTTTGTGCGAGTCTCAATATACTTCTAGGAACCCTCGGAATAAATGGAACTCCGTTCCAATATCCCGGTGAATTTTTGACCCCCAAATCTAAAATTTTGGGTTTAATTGAACTCAATGTTTTTAGAAAATGTGTTTGAGGCAATCGCGACCAATCCACCAGATGGCTTTCTCACCCTACTCTTTAAGCGAGTCCCAATATCCTTCTAGGAACCCCCGAAAATGATATAACTCCGTTCCAATATCCCGGTGAATTTTTGACCCCCAAATCTAAAATTTTGGTTTAAATGAACAAAATTAAATTAGAAAATGTGTTTAAGGCAATCGAGACCAATCCACCAGATGGCTTTCTCCACCTACTATTTGAGCGAGTCCCAATATCCTTCTAGCGACCCCCAGAAAATATGGAACACCGTTCCAATATCCCGATGAATTTTTGACCCCCAAACCAAAAGTGTTATTTAATGAATTAAAATGGCTTAGAAAATGCGTTTGAGGTAACCGTAACCAATCCACTGGGCTTTTTTCTCCCATAACACATTGTGCGAGTCTCAATATCCTCCCAAGAATCCCGTAGAGTCGATGAAACATCATTCCGAGGTCTTGATGAATTTTTGACACCCAAATTAAAAGTTTATATGAACTAAATTCACATAGAAAACGAGTTTGAGGCAACTGCGACCAACCAAGCCTATTGCTTCCTCCCCAACTCTTTGTGCGAGTTCCAATATCCTTCTAGGAACCCCCAGAATAAATGGAACTCCGTTCCAATATCCCGGTGAATTTTTGACTCCCAAATCTAAAATTTTGGATTTAAATGAACTAAATTTACTTAGAAAATGTGTTTGAGGCAATCGCGACCAATCCAATGGATTGTTTTCTCCACCAACTCTTTGAGCGAGTCCCAATATCCTTCTAGGAACCCCCGGAATAAATGCAACTCCGTTCCAATATCCCGGTGAATTTTCGACCCCCAAATCTAAAATTTTGGGTTTAAATGAACTAAATTTACTTAGAAAATGTGTTTGAGGCAATCGCGACCAATCCACCGGATTGCTTTCTCCACCAACTCTTTGAGCGAGTCCTAATATCCTTCTAGGAACCCCCGGAATAGATGGAACTCCATTCCAATATCCCGGTGAATTTTCGAACCCAAATCTAAAATTTTGGTTTAAATGAACTAAATTTACTTAGAAAATTTGTTTGAGGCAATCGCGACCAATCCACCGTATGGCTTTCTCCACCTACTCTTTGAGCGTTTCCCAATATCCTTCTAGCGACTCCCGGAATAGATGGATCTCCGTTCCAATATCCTAATGAATTTTTGACCCCAAACCAAAAGTGTTATTTAATGAATTAAAATGGCTTAGAAAATGCGTTTGAGGTAACCATAACCAATCCACTGGGCTTTTTTCTCCCATAACACATTGTGCGAGTCTCAATATCCTCCCGGGCACGCCGTAGAGTCGATGAAACCTCATTCCGAGGTCCTGCTGAATTTTTGACACCCAAATCAGAAGTTTATATGAACTAAATTCACTTAGAAAACGCGTTTGAGGAGATCGCGACCAATCCACCGTATTGCTTTCTCCACCAACTCTTTGAGGGAGTCGCAATATCCTTCTACGAACCCCTGGAATGGATGGAACTCCGTTCTAAAATCCCGGTGAATTTTTGACCGCCAAATCTAAAATTTTGGTTTAAATAAACTAAATTTACTTAAAAAATGTGTTTGAGACAATCGCGACCAATCCACCGGATGGCTTTCTCCACCTACTCTTTGAGCGAGTCCCAATATCCTTCTAGCTACCCACGGAATAGATGGAACTCCATTCCAATATCCCGATGAATTTTTGACCCCAAACCAGAAGTGTTATTTAATGAATAAAAATGGCTAAGAAAATGCATTTGATGTAACCATAACCAATACACTGGGCTTTTTCTTCCGTAACACATTGTGCGAGTCTTAATGTCGTCCCAGGGACCCCGTAGAGTCGATGAAACCTCATTCCGAGGTCCTGATGAATTTTTGACACCCAAATCGGAAGTTTACATGAACTAAATTCACTTAGAGAACGAGTTTGAGGCAATCGCGACCAATCAACCTTATTGCTTTCTCCCCCAACTCTTTGTGCGAGTCCCAATATACTTCTAGGCACCCCCGGAATAAATAGAAGTCCGTTCCAATATCCCGGTGAATTTTTGACCCCCAAATCTAAAATTTTGGGTTTAATTGAACTAAATTTTCGTAGAAAATTTTTTTGAGGCAATCGCGACCAATCCACCGGATTGCACTCTCCACCAACTCTTTGAGCGAGTCCAAATATCCTTCTAGGAACCCCCGGAAATGATATAACTCCGTTCCAATATCCCGGTGAATTTTTGACCCCCAAATCTAAAATTTTGGTTTAAATGAACTAAATTTAATTAGAAAATGTGTTTATGGCAAACGCGAGCAATCCACCGGGTGGCTCTCTCCACCTACTCTTTGAGCGAGTCCCAATATCCTTCTAGCGACCCCCAGAATAGATGGAACTCCGTTCCAATATCCTGAAGAATTTTTGACCCCCAAACCGAAAGTGTTATTTAATGAATTAAAATGGCTTAGAAAATGCGTTTGAGGCAACCATAACCAATCCACTGGGCTTTTTTCTCCCATAACACATTGTGCGAGTCTTAATGTCGTCCCAGGGACCCCGTAGAGTCGATGAAACCTCATTCCGAGGTCCTGATGAATTTTTGACACCCAAATCGGAAGTTTACATGAACAAAATTCACTTAGAGAACGAGTCTGAGGCAATAGCGACCAATCAACCCTATTGCTTTCTCCCCCAACTCTTTGTGCGAGTCCAAATATACTTCTAGGCACCCCCGGAATAAATAGAACTCCGTTCCAATATCCCGGTGAATTTTTGACCCCCAAATCTAAAATTTTGGGTTTAATTGAACTAAATTTTCTTAGAAAATTTGTTTGAGGCAATCGCGACCAATCCACCGGATTGCTCTCTCCACCAACTCTTTGAGCGAGCCCAAATATCCTTCTAGGAACCCCCAAAAATGATATAACTCCGTTCCAATATCCCGGTGAATTTTGGACCCCCAATCTATAATTTTGGTTTAAATAAACTAAATTTACTTAAAAAATGTGTTTGAGGCAATCGCGACCAATCCACCGGATGGCTTTCTCCTCCAACTCTTTGAGCGAGTCCCAATATCCTTCTAGCTACCCCCCGAATAGATGGAACTCCGTTCCAATATCCCGATGAATTTTTGGCCCCAAACCAAAAGTGTTATTTAATGAATAAAAATGGCTAAGAAAATGCATTTGAGGTAACCATAACCAATACACTGGGCTTTTTTCTCCCATAACGCATTGTGTGAGTCTTAATGTCCTCCCAGGGACCCCGTAGAGTCAATGAAACCTCATTCCGAGGTCCTGATGAATTTTTGACACCCAAATCGGAAGTTTACATGAACTAAATTCACTTAGAGAACGAGTTTGAGGCAATCGCGACCAATCAACCCTATTGTTTTCTCCCCCAACTCTTTGTGCGAGTCCCAATATACTTCTAGGCACCCCCGGAATAAATGGAACTCCGTTCCAATATCCCGGTGAATTTTTGACCCCCAAATCTAAAATTTTGGGTTTAATTGAACTAAATTTACTTAGAAAATGTGTTTGAGGCAATCGCGACCAATCCACCCGATTGCTTTCTCCACCAACTCTTTGAGCGAGTCCCAATATCCTTCTAGGAGCCCGCAGAATAGATGGAACTCAATTCCAATATCCTGGTGAATTTTAGACCCCAAATCTAAAATTTTGGTTTAAATGAACTAAATTTAATTAGAAAATGTGTTTGAGGCAATCGCGACCAATCCACCGGATTGCTCTCTCCACTAACTCTTTGAGCGAGTCCAAATATCCTTCTAGGAACCCCCGAAAATGATATAACTCCGTTCCAATATCCCGGTGAATTTTGGACCCCCAATCTATAATTTTGGTTTAAATAAACTAAATTTACTTAAAAAATGTGTTTGAGGCAATCGCGACCAATCCACCGGATGGCTTTCTCCTCCAACTCTTTGAGCGAGTCCCAATATCCTTCTACCTACCCCCCGAATAGATGGAACTCCGTTCCAATATCCCGATGAATTTTTGACCCCAAACCAAAAGTGTTATTTAATGAATAAAAATGGCTAAGAAAATGCATTTGAGGTAACCATAACCAATACACTGGGCTTTTTTCTCCCATAACGCATTGTGCGAGTCTTAATGTCCTCCCAGGGACCTCGTAGAGTCAATGAAACCTCATTCCGAGGTCCTGATTAATTTTTGACACCCAAATCGGAAGTTTACATGAACTAAATTCACTTAGAGAACGAGTTTGAGGCAATCGCGACCAATCAACCCTATTGTTTTCTCCCCCAACTCTTTGTGCGAGCCCCAATATACTTCTAGGCACCCCCGGAATAAATGGAACTCCGTTCCAATATCCCGGTGAATTTTTGACCCCCAAATATAAAATTTTGGGTTTAATTGAACTAAATTTACTTAGAAAATGTGTTTCAGGCAATCGTGACCAATCCACCCGATTGCTTTATCCACCAACCCTTTGAGCGAGTCGCAATATCCTTCTACGAACCCCTGGAATAGATGGAACTCCGTTCCAATATCCAGGTGAATTTTGGACCCCCAATCTATAATTTTGGTTTAAATAAACTAAATTTACTTAAAAAATGTGTTTGAGGCAATCGCGACCAATCCACCGGATGGCTTTCTCCTCCAACTCTTTGAGCGAGTCCCAATATCCTTCTAGCTACCCCCCGAATAGATGGAACTCCGTTCCAATATCCCGATGAATTTTTGACCCCAAACCAAAAGTGTTATTTAATGAATAAAAATGGCTAAGAAAATGCATTTGAGGTAACCATAACCAATACACTGGGCTTTTTTCTCCCATAACACATTGTGCGAGTCTTAATGTCCTCCCAGGGACCCCGTAGAGTCAATGAAACCTCATTCCGAGGTCCTGATGAATTTTTGACACCCAAATCGGAAGTTTACATGAACTAAATTCACTAAGAGAACGAGTTTGAGGCAATCGCGACCAATCAACCCTATTGTTTTCTCCCCCAACTCTTTGTGCGAGTCCCAATATACTTCTAGGCACCCCCGGAATAAATGGAACTCCGTTCCAATATCCCGGTGAATTTTTGACCCCCAAATCTAAAATTTTGGGTTTAATTGAACTAAATTTACTTAGAAAATGTGTTTGAGGCAATCGCGACCAATCCACCCGATTGCTTTCTCCACCAACTCTTTGAGCGAGTCCCAATATCCTACTAGGAACCCGCAGAATAGATGGAACTCAATTCCAATATATCGGTGAATTTTAGACCCCAAATCTAAAATTTTGGTTTAAATGAACTAAATTTAATTAGAAAATGTGTTTGAGGCAATCGCGACCAATCCACCGGATGGCTTTCTCCACCTAGTCTTTCAGCGAGTCCCAATATCCTTCTAGCGACCCCCGGAATAGATGCAACTTCGTTCCAATATCCTGACGAATTTTTGACCCCCAAACCAAAAGTGTTATTTAATGAATTAAAATGGCTTAGAAAATGTGTTTGAGGCAACCATAACCAATCCACTGGGCTTTTTTCTCCCATAACACATTGTGCGAGTCTAAATATCCTCCCAGGAACCCCGTAGAGTCGATGAAACCTCATTCCGAGGTCCGAATGAATTTTTGACACCCAAATTGAAAGTTTATATGAACTAAATTCACTTAGAAAATGAGTTTGAGGCAATTGTGACCAATCAACCCTCTTGCTTTCTCCCCCAACTCTTTGTGCGAGTCCCAATATCCTTCTAGGAACCCCCAGAATAAATGGAACTCCGTTCCAATATCCCTGTGAATTTTTGACTCCCAAATCTAAAATTTAGGATTTATATGAACTAAATTCACTTAGAGAACGAGTTTGAGGCAATTGCCACCAATCAACCCTATTGCTTTCTCCCCCAACTCTTTGTGCGAGTCTCAATATACTTCTAGGAACCCCCGGAATAAATGGAACTCCGTTCCAATATCCCGGTGAATTTTTGTCCCCCAAATCTAAAATTTTGGGTTTAAATGAACTAAATTTACTTAGAAAATGTGTTTGAGGCAATCGCGACCAATCCACCGGATTACTTTCTCCACCAACTCTTTGAGCGAGTCCCAATATCCTTATAGGAACCCCCGGAATAGATGGAACTCCATTCCAATATCCCGGTGAATTTTCGACCCCAAATCTAAAATTTTGTTTAAATGAACTAAATTTACTTAGAAAATGTGTTTGAGGCAATCGCGACCAATCCACCTTATGGCTTTCTCCACCTACTCTTTGAGCGAGTCACAATATCCTTCTAGCGACCCCCGGAATAGATGGAACTCCGTTCTAATATCCTGATAAATTTTTGACCCCCAAACCAAAAGTTTTATTTAATGAATTAAAATGGCTTAGAAAATGCGTTTGAGGCAACCATAACCAATCCATTGGGCTTTTTCTCCCATAACACATTGTGCGAGTCTCAATATCCTCCCAGAAACCCTGTAGAGTCGATGAAACCTCATTCCGAGGTCCTGCGGAATTTTTGACACCCAAATCGAAAGTTTATATGAACTAAATTCACTTAGAAAACGCGTTTGAGGCGATCGCGACCAATTCACCGTATTGCTTTATCCACCAACTCTTTGAGCGAGTCCCAATATCCTTCTACGAACCCCTGGAATAGATGAAACTCCGTTCCAATATCCCGATGAGTTTTTGACCCCCAAATCTAAAATTTTGGTTTAAATGAAATAATTTACTTAAAAAATGTGTTTGAGGCAATCGCGACCAATCCACCAGATGGCTTTCTCCACCAACTCTTTGAGCGAGTCCCAATATCCTTCTAGCTACCCCCGGAATAGATGGAACTCCGTTCCAATATCCCGATGAATTTTTGACACCAAACCAAAAGTGTTATTTAATGAATAAAAATGGCTAAGAAAATGCATTTGAGGCAACCATAACCAATCCACTGGGCTTTTTTCTCCCATAACACATTTTGCGAGTCTTAATATCCTCCCAGGAACCCCGTAGAGTCGATGAAACCTCATTCTGAGGTCTTGATGAATTTTTGACACCCAAATCAGAAGTTTATATGAACTAAATTCAATTAGAGAACGAGTTTGAGGCAATTGCCACCAATCAACCCTATTGCTTTCTCCCCCAACTCTTTGTGCGAGTCTCAATATACTTCTAGGAACCCTCGGAATAAATGGAACTCCGTTCCAATATCCCGGTGAATTTTTGACCCCCAAATCTAAAATTTTGGGTTTAATTGAACTCAATTTTTTTAGAAAATGTGTTTGAGGCAATCGCGACCAATCCACCAAATGGCTTTCTCACCCTACTCTTTAAGCGAGTCCCAATATCCTTCTAGGAACCCCCGAAAATGATATAACTCCGTTCCAATATCCCGGTGAATTTTTGACCCCCAAATCTAAAATTTTGGTTTAAATGAACAAAATTAAATTAGAAAATGTGTTTAAGGCAATCGAGACCAATCCACCAGATGGCTTTCTCCACCTACTATTTGCGCGAGTCCCAATATCCTTCTAGCGACCCCCAGAAAATATGGAACACCGTTCCAATATCCCGATGAATTTTTGACCCCCAAACCAAAAGTGTTATTTAATGAATTAAAATGGCTTAGAAAATGCGTTTGAGGTAACCGTAACCAATCCACTGGGCTTTTTTCTCCCATAACACATTGTGCGAGTCTCAATATCCTCCCAAGAATCCCGTAGAGTCGATGAAACATCATTCCGAGGTCTTGATGAATTTTTGACACCCAAATTAAAAGTTTATATGAACTAAATTCACATAGAAAACGAGTTTGAGGCAACTGCGACCAATCAACCCTATTGCTTCCTCCCCAACTCTTTGTGCGAGTTCCAATATCCTTCTAGGAACCCCCAGATTAAATGGAACTCCGTTCCAATATCCCGGTGAATTTTTGACTCCCAAATCTAAAATTTTGGATTTAAATGAACTAAATTTACTTAGAAAATGTGTTTGAGGCAATCGCGACCAATCCAATGGATTGCTTTCTCCACCAACTCTTTGAGCGAGTCCCAATATCCTTCTAGGAACCCCCGGAATAAATGGAACTCCGTTCCAATATCCCGGTGAATTTTCGACCCCCAAATCTAAAATTTTGGGTTTAAATGAACTAAATTTACTTAGAAAATGTGTTTGAGGCAATCGCGACCAATCCACCGGATTGCTTTCTCCACCAACTCTTTGAGCGAGTCCTAATATCCTTCTAGGAACCCCCGGAATAGATGGAACTCCATTCCAATATCCCGGTGAATTTTCGAACCCAAATCTAAAATTTTGGTTTAAATGAACTAAATTTACTTAGAAAATTTGTTTGAGGCAATCGCGACCAATCCACCGTATGGCTTTCTCCACCTACTCTTTGAGCGTGTCCCAATATCCTTCTAGCGACTCCCGGAATAGATGGATCTCCGTTCCAATATCCTAATGAGTTTTTGACCCCAAACCAAAAGTGTTATTTAATGAATTAAAATGGCTTAAAAAATGCGTTTGAGGTAACCATAACCAATCCACTGGGCTTTTTTCTCCCATAACACATTGTGCGAGTCTCAATATCCTCCCAGGGACCCCGTAGAGTCGATGAAACCTCATTCCGAGGTCCTGATGAATTTTTGACACCCAAATCGGAAGTTTGCATGAACTAAATTCACTTAGAGAACGAGTTTGAGGCAATTGCGACCAATCAACCCTATTGCTTTCTCCCCCAACTCTTTGTGCGAGTCCCAATATACTTCTAGGCACCCCCGGAATAAATGGAACTCCGTTCCAATATCCCGATGAATTTTTGACCCCCAAATCTAAAATTTTGGGTTTAATTGAACTAAATTTTCTTAGAAAATGTGTTTGAGGCAATCGCGACCAATCCACCGGATTGCTCTCTCCACCAACTCTTTCAGCGAGTCCCAATATCCTTTTAGGAACCCCCGGAAATGATATAACTCCGTTCCAATATCACGGTGAATTTTTGACCCCCAAATCTAAAATTTTGGTTTAAATGAACTAAATTTAATTAGAAAATGTGTTTAAGGCAAACGCGAGCAATCCACCGGATGGCTTTCTCCACCTACTCTTTGAGCGAGTCCCAATATCCTTCTAGCGACCCCCGGAATAGATGGAACTCCGTTCTAATATCCTGATGAATTTTTGACCCCCAAACCAAAAGTTTTATTTAATGAATTAAAATGGCTTAGAAAATGCGTTTGAGGCAACCATAACCAATCCATTGGGCTTTTTTCTCCCATAACACATTGTGCGAATCTCAATATCCTCCCAGGAACCCTGTAAAGTCGATGAAACCTCATTCCGAGGTCCTGCTGAATTTTTGACACCCAAATCGGAAGTTTATATGAACTAAATTTACTTAGAAAACGCGTTTGAGGCGATCGCGACCAATTCACCGTATTGCTTTATCCACCAACTCTTTGAGCGAGTCCCAATATCCTTCTACGAACCCCTGGAATAGATGAAACTCCGTTCCAATATCCCGATGAATTTTTGACCCCCAAATCTAAAATTTTGGTTTAAATGAAATAATTTACTTAAAAAATGTGTTTGAGGCAATCGCGACCAATCCACCAGATGGCTTTCTCCACCAACTCTTTGAGCGAGTCCCAATATCCTTCTAGCTACCCCCGGAATAGATGGAACTCCGTTCCAATATCCCGATGAATTTTTGACACCAAACCAAAAGTGTTATTTAATGAATAAAAATGGCTAAGAAAATGCATTTGAGGCAACCATAACCAATCCACTGGGCTTTTTTCTCCCGTAACACATTTTGCGAGTCTTAATATCCTCCCAGGAACCCCGTAGAGTCGATGAAACCTCATTCTGAGGTCTTGACGAATTTTTGACACCCAAATCAGAAGTTTATATGAACTAAATTCACTTAGAGAACGAGTTTGAGGCAATTGCCACCAATCAACCCTATTGCTTTCTCCCCCAACTCTTTGTGCGAGTCTCAATATACTTCTAGGAACCCCCGGAATAAATGGAACTCCGTTCCAATATCCCGGTGAATTTTTGACCCCCAAATCTAAAATTTTGGGTTTAATTGAACTCAATTTTTTTAGAAAATGTGTTTGAGGCAATCGCGACCAATCCACCAGATGGCTTTCTCACCCTACTCTTTAAGCGAGTTCCAATATCCTTCTAGGAACCCCCGAAAATGATATAACTCCGTTCCAATATCCCGGTGAATTTTTGACCCCCAAATCTAAAATTTTGGTTTAAATGAACAAAATTAAATTAGAAAATGTGTTTAAGGCAATTGAGACCAATCCACCAGATGGCTTTCTCCACCTACTATTTGAGCGAGTCCCAATATCCTTCTAGCGACCCCCAGAAAATATGGAACACCGTTCCAATATCCCGATGAATTTTTGACCCCCAAACCAAAAGTGTTATTTAATGAATTAAAATGGCTTAGAATATGCGTTTGAGGTAACCGTAACCAATCCACTGGGCTTTTTTCTCCCATAACACATTGTGCGAGTCTCAATATCCTCCCAAGAATCCCGTAGAGTCGATGAAACATCATTCCGAGGTCTTGATGAATTTTTGACACCCAAATTAAAAGTTTATATGAACTAAATTCACATAGAAAACGAGTTTGAGGCAACTGCGACCAATCAACCCTATTGCTTCCTCCCCAACTCTTTGTGCGAGTTCCAATATCCTTCTAGGAACCCCCAGAATAAATGGAACTCCGTTCCAATATCCCGGTGAATTTTTGACTCCCAAATCTAAAATTTTGGATTTAAATGAACTAAATTTACTTAGAAAATGTGTATGAGGCAAACGCGACCAATCCAATGGATTGCTTTCTCCACCAACTCTTTGAGCGAGTCCCAATATCCTTCTAGGAACCCCCGGAATAAATGGAACTCCGTTCCAATATCCCGGTGAATTTTCGACCCCCAAATCTAAAATTTTGGGTTTAAATGAACTAAATTTACTTAGAAAATGTGTTTGAGGCAATCGCGACCAATCCACCGGATTGCTTTCTCCACCAACTCTTTGAGCGAGTCCTAATATCCTTCTAGGAACCCCCGGAATAGATGGAACTCCATTCCAATATCCCGGTGAATTTTCGAACCCAAATCTAAAATTTTGGTTTAAATGAACTAAATTTACTTAGAAAATTTGTTTGAGGCAATCGCGACCAATCCACCGTATGGCTTTCTCCACCTACTCTTTGAGCGTGTCCCAATATCCTTCTAGCGACTCCCGGAATAGATGGATCTCCGTTCCAATATCCTAATGAGTTTTTGACCCCAAACCAAAAGTGTTATTTAATGAATTAAAATGGCTTAGAAAATGCGTTTGAGGTAACCATAACCAATCCACTGGGCTTTTTTCTCCCATAACACATTGTGCGAGTCTCAATATCCTCCCAGGGACCCCGTAGAGTCGATGAAACCTCATTCCGAGGTCCTGATGAATTTTTGACACCCAAATCGGAAGTTTGCATGAACTAAATTCACTTAGAGAACGAGTTTGAGGCAATTGCGACCAATCAACCCTATATCTTTCTCCCCCAACTCTTTGTGCGAGTCCCAATATACTTCTAGGCACCCCCGGAATAAATGGAACTCCGTTCCAATATCCCGATGAATTTTTGACCCCCAAATCTAAAATTTTGGGTTTAATTGAACTCAATTTTCTTACAAAATGTGTTTGAGGCAATCGCGACCAATCCACCGGATTGCTCTCTCCACCAACTCTTTCAGCGAGTCCCAATATCCTTCTAGGAACCCCCGGAAATGATATAACTCCGTTCCAATATCCCGGTGAATTTTTGACCCCCAAATCTAAAATTTTGGTTTAAATGAACTAAATTTAATTAGAAAATGTGTTTAAGGCAAACGCGAGCAATCCACCGGATGGCTTTCTCCACCTACTCTTTGAGCGAGTCCCAATATCCTTCTAGCGACCCCCGGAATAGATGGAACTCCGTTCTAATATCCTGATGAATTTTTGACCCCCAAACCAAAAGTTTTATTTAATGAATTAAAATGGCTTAGAAAATGCGTTTGAGGCAACCATAACCAATCCATTGGGCTTTTTTCTCCCATAACACATTGTGCGAATCTCAATATCCTCCCAGGAACCCTGTAGAGTCGATGAAACCTCATTCCGAGGTCCTGCTGAATTTTTGACACCCAAATCGGAAGTTTATATGAACTAAATTTACTTAGAAAACGCGTTTGAGGCGATCGCGACCAATTCACCGTATTGCTTTATCCACCAACTCTTTGAGCGAGTCCCAATATCCTTCTACGAACCCCTGGAATAGATGAAACTCCGTTCCAATATCCCGATGAATTTTTGACCCCCAAATCTAAAATTTTGGTTTAAATGAAATAATTTACTTAAAAAATGTGTTTGAGGCAATCGCGACCAATCCACCAGATGGCTTTCTCCACCAACTCTTTGAGCGAGTCCCAATATCCTTCTAGCTACCCCCGGAATAGATGGAACTCCGTTCCAATATCCCGATGAATTTTTGACACCAAACCAAAAGTGTTATTTAATGAATAAAAATGGCTAAGAAAATGCATTTGAGGCAACCATAACCAATCCACTGGGCTTTTTTCTCCCATAACACATTTTGCGAGTCTTAATATCCTCCCAGGAACCCCGTAGAGTCGATGAAACCTCATTCTGAGGTCTTGATGAATTTTTGACACCCAAATCAGAAGTTTATATGAACTAAATTCACTTAGAGAACGAGTTTGAGGCAATTGCCACCAATCAACCCTATTGCTTTCTCCCCCAACTCTTTGTGCGAGTCTCAATATACTTCTAGGAACCCCCGGAATAAATGGAACTCCGTTCCAATATCCCGGTGAATTTTTGACCCCCAAATCTAAAATTTTGGGTTTAATTGAACTCAATTTTTTTAGAAAATGTGTTTGAGGCAATCGCGACCAATCCACCAGATGGCTTTCTCACCCTACTCTTTAAGCGAGTTCCAATATCCTTCTAGGAACCCCCGAAAATGATATAACTCCGTTCCAATATCCCGGTGAATTTTTGACCCCCAAATCTAAAATTTTGGTTTAAATGAACAAAATTAAATTAGAAAATGTGTTTAAGGCAATTGAGACCAATCCACCAGATGGCTTTCTCCACCTACTATTTGAGCGAGTCCCAATATCCTTCTAGCGACCCCCAGAAAATATGGAACACCGTTCCAATATCCCGATGAATTTTTGACCCCCAAACCAAAAGTGTTATTTAATGAATTAAAATGGCTTAGAAAATGCGTTTGAGGTAACCGTAACCAATCCACTGGGCTTTTTTCTCCCATAACACATTGTGCGAGTCTCAATATCCTCCCAAGAATCCCGTAGAGTCGATGAAACATCATTCCGAGGTCTTGATGAATTTTTGACACCCAAATTAAAAGTTTATATGAACTAAATTCACATAGAAAACGAGTTTGAGGCAACTGCGACCAACCAAGCCTATTGCTTCCTCCCCAACTCTTTGTGCGAGTTCCAATATCCTTCTAGGAACCCCCAGAATAAATGGAACTCCGTTCCAATATCCCGGTGAATTTTTGACTCCCAAATCTAAAATTTTGGATTTAAATGAACTAAATTTACTTAGAAAATGTGTTTGAGGCAATCGCGACCAATCCAATGGATTGCTTTCTCCACCAACTCTTTGAGCGAGTCCCAATATCCTTCTAGGAACCCCCGGAATAAATGGAACTCCGTTCCAATATCCCGGTGAATTTTCGACCCCCAAATCTAAAATTTTGGGTTTAAATGAACTAAATTTACTTAGAAAATGTGTTTGAGAAAATCGCGACCAATCCACCGGATTGCTTTCTCTACCAACTCCTTGAGCGAGTCCCAATATCCTTCAAGCAACCCCCAGAATAGATGGAACTCCGTTTCAAGATCCCGATGAATTTTTGACCCCCAAATCTAAATTTTTTGTTTAAATGAACTAAATTTACTTAGAAAATGTGTTTGAGGGAATCGCGACCAATCCGCCGTATTGCTTTCTCCACCAACTCTTTGAGCGAGTTCTAATATCCTTCTAGCAACCTCCAGAATAGATGGAACTCCGTTCCAATATCCCGATGAATTTTTGACCCCTCAATCACAAATTTTGGTTTAAATGAATTAAATTTACTTAGAAAATGTGTTTGAGGCAATCGCGACCAATCCACCAGACTGCTTTCTCCACCAACTCTTTGAGCGAGTCCCAATATCCTTCTAGGAACCCCGGAATAGATGGAACTCCGTTCCAATATCCCGGTTAATTTTTGATCCCCAAATCTAAATTTTGGTTTAAATGAACTAAATATACTTAGAAAAAGTGTTTGAGGCAATCGCGACCAATCCACCGGATTACTTTCTCTACCAACTCCTTGAGCGAGTTCCAATATCCTTCAAGCAACCCCCAGAATAGATGGAACTCCGTTTCAATATCCCGATGAATTTTTGACCCCCAAATCTAAAATTTTGGTTTAAATGAACTAAATTTACTTAGAAAATGTGTTTGAGGCAATCACGACCAATCCACCATATTGCTTTCTCCACCAACTCTTTGAGCGAGTCCCAATATCCTTCTAGGAACCCCCGGAATAGATGGAACTCCGTTCCAATATCCCGGTGAATTATTGATCCCCAAATTAAAATTTTGGTTTAAATGAACTAAATATACTTAGAAAAAGTGTTTGAGGCAATCGCGACCAATCCACCGGACTACTTTCTCTACCAACTCCTTGAGCGAGTCCCAATATCCTTCAAGCAACGCCCAGAATAGATGGAACTCCGTTTCAATATCCCGATGAATTTTTGACCCCCAAATCTAAAATTTTGGTTTAAATGAACTAAATTTACTTAGAAAATGTGTTTGAGGCAATCACGACCAATCCACCAGATTGCTTTCTCCACCAACTCTTTGTGCGAGTCCCAATATCCTTCAAGCAACCCCCCAGAATAGATGGAACTCCGTTCCAATATCCCGGTGAATTTTTGATCCCCAAATCTCAAATTTTGGTTTAAATGAACTAAATTTACTTAGAAAATGTGTTTGAGGCAATCGCTACCAATCCACTAGATTGCTTTCTCCACCAACTCTTTGAGCCAGTCCCAATATCCTTCTATGAACCCTCGGAATAGATGGAACTCCGTTCCAATATCCCGGTGAATTTTTGACCCCCAAATCTAAAATTTTGGTGTAAAACAACTAAATATACTTAGAAAAAGTAATTGAGGCAAACGCGACCAATCCACCGGATTGCTTTCTCTACCAACTCTTTCAGCGAGTCCCAACATCCTTCAAGCAACCCCCCAGAATAGATGGAACTCCGTTCCAATATCCCGATGAATTTTTGACAACTAAATCTCAAATTTTGGTTTAAATGAATTAAACTTATTTAGAATATTTGTTTGAGGCAATCGCGACCAATCCACCAGATTGCTTTCTCCACCAACTCTTTGATCGAGTCCCAATATCATTCTATGAACCCCCGAAATAGATGAAACTCCGTTCCAATATCCCGGTGAATTTTTTACCCCCAAATCTAAATTTTGGTTTAAATGAACTAAATATAAGGCAATCGCGACCAATCCACCAGATTGCTTTCTCCACCAACTCTTTGAGCGAGTCCCAATATCCTTCAAACAACCCCCCAGAATGGATGGAACTCCGTTTCAATATCCCGAAGAATTTTTGACCATTAAATCTCAAATTTTGGTTTAAATGAACTAAATTTACTTAGAAAATGTGTTTGAAGCAATCACGACCAATCCACCGGATTGCATTCTCCGCCTACTCTTTGAGCGAGTCCCAATATCCTTCAAGCAACCCCCCAAAATAGATGGAACTCCGTTCCAATATCCCGATGAATTTTTGACCACTAAATCTCAAATTTTGGTTTAAATGAACTAAATTTACTTAGAAAATGTATTTGAGGCAATCGCGGCCAATCCACCAGATTGCCATCTCCACCAACTCTTTTAGCGAGTCTTAATATCCTTCTAGGAACCCTCGGAATAGATGGAACTCCGTTCCAATATCCCGGTGAATTTTTGACCCCCAAATCTAAAATTTTGGTTTAAATGAACTAAATATACTTAGAAAAAGTGTTTGAGGCAATCGCGACCAATCCACCGGATTGCTTTCTCTACCAACTCCTTGAGCGAGTCCATATATCCTTCAAGCAACCCCCAGAATAGATGGAACTCCGTTTCAATATCCCGATGAATTTTTGACTACTAAATCTCAAATTTTGGTTTAAATGAACTAAGTATACTTAGAAAAAGTGTTTGAGTCAATCGCGACCAATCCACCGGATTGCTTTTTCCACCAACTCCTTGACCGAGTCCCAATATCCTTCAAGCAACCCCCAGAATAGATGGAACTCCGTTTCAATATCCCGATAAATTTTTGACCATTAAATCTCAAATTTTGGTTTAAACGAACTAAATTTACTTAGAAAATGTGTTTGAAGCAATCGCGACCAATTCACCGGATTGCTTTCTCCGCCTACTCTTTGAGCGAGTCCCAATATCCTTTTAGGAACCCTCGGAATAGATGGAACTCTTTTCCAATATCCAGATGAATTTTTGACCCCTAAATCTCAAATTTTGGTTTCAATGAACTAAATTAACTTAGAAAATTTGTTTGAGGCAATCGCGACCAATCCACCGGATTGCTTCCTCCACCTACTCTTTTAGCGAGTCCCAATATCCTTCTAGCAACACCCCAGAATAGATGGAACTCCGTTCCAATATCCCGATAAATTTTTGACCCCTCAATCTCAAATTTTGGTTTAAATGAACTAAATTTACTTAGAAAATGTGTTTGAGGCAATCGCTACCAATCCACCAGATTGCTTTCTCCACCAACTCTTTGAGCGAGTCCCAATATCCTTCTAGGAACCCCCAGAATAGATGGAACTCCGTTCCAATATCTCGTAGAATTTTTGACCCCCTAATCTAAAATTTTGGTTTAAATTAACTAAATATACTTTGAAAAAGAAATTGAGGCAATCGCGACCAATCCACCGGATTGCTTTCTCCACCAACTCCTTGATCGAGTCCCAATATCCTTCAAGCAACCCCCCAGAATAGATGGAACTCCGTTTCAATATCCCGATGAATTTTTGACCACTAAATCTCAAATTTTGGTTTAAATGAATTAAATTTACTTAGAAAATTTGTTTGAGGCAATCGCGACCAATCCACCAGATTGCTTTCTCCACCAACTCTTTGATCGAGTCCCAATAGCCTTCAAGGAACCCCCGGAATAGATGGAACTCCGTTCCAATATCCCGGTTAATTTTTGACCCCCAAATCTAAAATTTGGTTTAAATGAACTAAATATTCTTAGTAAAAGTGTTTGAGGCAATCGCGACCAATTCACCGGATTGCTTTCTCTACCAACTCCTTGAGCGAGTCCCAATATCCTTCAAGCAACCCCCAAAATAGATGGAACTCCGTTTCAATATCCCGATGAATTTTTGACCCCCAAATCTAAAATTTTGGTTTAAATGAATTGAATTTACTTAGAAAATGTGTCTGAGGCAATCGCGACCAATGTACCGTATTGCTTTCTCTACCAACTCTTTGAGTGAGTCCCAATATCCTTCTAGCACCCCCCAGAATAGATGGAACTCCGTTCCAATATCCCGATGAATTTTTGACCCCTAAATCTCAAATTTTGGTTTAAATGAATTAAATTTATTTAGAAAATTTGTTTGAGGCAATCGTGACCAATCCACCATATTGCTTTCTCCACCAACTCTTTGAGCGAGTCACTATATCCTTCGAGGAAGCCCCGGAATAGATGGAACTCCGTTCCAATATCCCGGTGAATTTTTGACCCCCAAATCTCAAATTTTGGTTTAAATGAACTAAATTTACTTAGAAAATGTGTTTGAGGCAATCTTAACCAATACACCGGATTGCTTTCTCCATTCTCCACCTACTCTTTAAGCGAGTCCCAATATCCTTCTACCAACCCCCTAGAATAGATGGAACTTTGTTCGAATATCCCGATGAATTTGTGACCCCTAAATATGAAATTTTGGTTTGAATGAACTAAATTTACTTAGTAAATGTGTTTGAGGCAATCGCTACCAATCCACCAGATTGCTTTCTCCACCAACTCTTCGAGCAAGTCCTAATATCCTTCTAGGAACCCCCAGAATAGATGGAACTCCGTTCCAATATCCCGGTGAATTTTTGACCCCCAAATCTAAAATTTTGGTTGAAATGAACTAAATATTTTTAGAAAAAGTGTTTGAGGCAATCGCGACCAATCCACCAGATTGCTTTTTCTACCAACTCCTTGAGCGAGTCCCAATATCCTTCAAGCAACCCCCAGAATAGATGGAACTCCGTTTCAATATCCCGATGAATTTTTGACCCTTAAATCTCAAATTTTGGTTTAAATGAACTAAATTTACTTAGAAAATGTGTTTGAAGCAATCGCGACCAATCCACCGGATTGCTTTCTCCGCCTACTCTTTGAGCGATTCCCAATATCCTTCTATGAACCCTCGGAATAGATGGAACTCTGTTTCAATATCCCGATGAATTTTTTACCCCTAAATCTCAAATTTTGCTTTCAATGAACTAAATTAACTTAAAAAATTTGTTTGAGGCAATCGCGACAAATCCACCGGATTGCTTTCTCCACCTACTCTTTTAGCGAGTCCCAATATCCTTCTAGCAACCCCCAGAATAGATGGAACTCCGT
Organism: Paratinospora sagittata; assembly: GCA_035771175.1. Classification (NCBI taxonomy): domain Eukaryota; kingdom Viridiplantae; phylum Streptophyta; class Magnoliopsida; order Ranunculales; family Menispermaceae; genus Paratinospora; species Paratinospora sagittata. The sequence continues at coordinate 34,296 of JAYMFD010001496.1, read as the reverse complement.
TCCAATATTCCGATGAATTTTTGACCCCTAAATCTCAAATTTTTTGTTTAAATGAACTAAATTTACTTAGAAAATGTGTTTGAGGCAATCGCTACCAATCCACCAGATTGCTTTCTCCACCGACTCTTTGAGCTAGTCCCAATATCCTTCTATGAACCCCCGGAATAGTTTGAACTCCGTTCCAATATCCCGGTGAATTTTTGACCCCCATATCTTAAATTTTTGTTTAAATGAACTAAATATACTTAGAAAAAGTAATTGAGGCAAACGCGACCAATCCACCGGATTGCTTTTTCCACCAACTCTTTGAGCGATTCCCAATATCCTTCAAGCAACCCCCCAGAATATATGGAACTCCGTCCCAATATCTCGATGAATTTTTGACCACTAAATCTCAAATTTTGGTTTAAATTAATTAAATTTACTTAGAAAATTTGTTTGAGGCAATCGCGACCAATCCACCAGATTGCTTTCTCCACCAACTCTTTGATCGAGTCCCAATATCCTTCTATGAACCCCCGGAATAGATGGAACTCCGTTCCAATATCCCGGTTAATTTTTGACCCCCAAATCTAAAATTTTTGTTTAAATGAACTAAATATACTTAGAAAAAGTAATTGAGGCAATCGCGACCAATCCACCAGATTGCTTTGTCCACCAACTCCTTCAGAGAGTCCCAATATCCTACAAACAAACCCCCATAATAGATGGAACTCCGTTTCAATATCCCGATGAATTTTTGACCATAAATCTCAAATTTTGGTTTAAATGAACTAAATTTACTTAGAAAATGTGTTTAAAGCAATCGCGACCAATCCACCGGATTGCTTTCTCCGCCTACTCTTTGAGCGAGTCCCAATATCCTTCTATGAACCCTCGGAATAGATGGAACTCCGTTCCAATATCCCGGTGAATTTTTGACCATTAAATCTCAAAATTTGGTTTAAATGAACTAAATTTACTTAGAAATATGTGTTTCAAGCAATCGCGACCAATCCACCGGATTGCTTTCTCCACCAACTCTTTGATCGAGTCCCAATATCCTTCTATGAACCCCCGAAATAAATGAAACTCCGTTGCAATATCCCGGTGAGTTTTTTACCCCCAAATCTAAAATTTTGGTTTAAATGAACTAAATATACTTAGAAAAAGTAATTGAGGCAATCGCGACCAATCCACCAGATTGCTTTGTCCACCAACTCCTTGAGCGAGTCCCAATATCCTTCAAACAACCCCCAGAATAGATGGAACTCCGTTTCAATATCCCGATGAATTTTTTACCATTAAATCTCAAATTTTGGTTTAAATGAACTAAATTTACTTAGAAAATATGTTTGAAGCAATCACGACCAATCCTACGGATTGCATTCTCCGCCTACTCTTTGAGCGAGTACCAATATCCTTCTAGCAACCCCCCAAAATAGATGGAACTCCGTTCCAATGTCCCGATGAATTTTTGACCACTAAATCTCAAATTTTGGTTTAAATGAACTAAATTTAGTTAGAAAATGTATTTGAGGCAATCGCGGCCAATCCACCTGATTGCTATCTCCACCAACTCTTTTAGCGAGTCTTAATATCATTCTAGGAACCCCCGGAATAGATGGAACTCCGTTCCAATATCCCGGTGAATTTTTGACCCCCAAATCTAAAATTTTGGTTTAAATGAACAAAATATACTTAGAAAAAGTGTTTGAGGCAATCGCGACCAATCCACCAGATTGCTTTCTCTACCAACTCCTTGACCAAGTCCCACTATCCTTCAAGCAACCCCCAGAATAGATGGAACGCCGTTTCAATATCCCGATGAATTTTTGACCATTAAATCTCAAATTTTGGTTTAAATGAACTAAATATACTTAGAAAAAGTGTTTGAGGCAATCGCGACCAATCCACCGGATTGTTTTCTCCACCAACTCCTTAAGCGAGTCCCAATATCCTTCAAGCAACCCCCAGAATAGATGGAACTCCGTTTCAATATCCCGATGAATTTTTGACCATTAAATCTCAAATTCTGGTTTAAATGAACTAAATTTACTTAAAAAATGTGTTTGAAGCAATCGCGACCAATTCACCGGATTGCTTTCTCCGCCTACTCTTTGAGCGAGTCCCAATATCCTTTTAGGAACCCTCGAAATAGATGGAACTCTTTTCCAATATCCAGATGAATTTTTAACCCCTAAATCTCAAATTTTGGTTTCAATGAACTAAATTAACTTAGAAAATTTGTTTGAGGCAATCGCGACCAATCCACCGGATTGCTTCCTCCACCTACTCTTTTAGCGAGTCCCAATATCCTTCTAGCAACCCCCCAGAATAGATGGAACTCCGTTTCAATATCCCGATGAATTTTTGACCCCTAAATCTCAAATTTTGGTTTAAATGAATTAAATTTACTTAGAAAAGTTGTTTGAGGCAATCGCGACCAATCCATCAGATTGCTTTCTCCACCAACTCTTTGATCGAGTCCCAATATCGTTCAAGGAACCCCCGGAATAGATGGAACTCCGTTCCAATATCCCGGTTAATTTTTGACCCCTAAATCTAAAACTTGGTTTAAATGAACTAAATATACTTAGTAAAAGTGTTTGAGGCAATCGCGACCAATTCACCGGATTGTTTTCTCTACCAACTCCTTGAGCGAGTCCCAATATACTTCAAGCAACCCCCAAAATAGATGGAACTCCGTTTCAATATCCCGATGAATTTTTGACCCCCAAATCTAAAATTTTGGTTTAAATGAACTGAATTTACTTAGAAAATGTGTTTGAGGCAATCGCGACCAATCTACCGTATTGCTTTCTCCACCAACTCTTTGAGCGAGTCCCAATATCCTTCTAGCACACCCCAGAATAGATGGAACTCCGTTCCAATATCCCGATGAATTTTTGACCCCTAAATCTCAAATTTTGGTTTAAATGAATTAAATTTATGTAGAAAATTTGTTTGAGGCAATCGCGACCAATCCACCATATTGCTTTCTCCACCAACTCTCTGAGCGAGTCCCCATATCCTGCGAAGAAGCCCCGAAATAGATGGAACTCCGTTCCAATATCCCGGTGAATTTTTGACCCCCAAATCTCAAATTTTGGTTTAAATGAACTAAATTTACTTAGAAAATGTGTTTAGGCAATCGCGACCAATCCACCGGATTGCTTTCTCCACCTACTCTTTAAGCGAGTCCCAATATCCTTTTAGGAACCCCCTAGAATAGATGGAACTTTGTTCGAATATCCCGATGAATTTTTGACCCCTAAATATCAAATTTTGGTTTAAATGAACTAAATTTACTTAGTAAATGTGTTTGAGGCAATCGCTACCAATCCACCATATTGCTTTCTCTACCAACTCTTCGAGCAAGTCCTAATATCCTTCTAGGAACCCCCCGGAATATATGGAACCCCGTTCCAATATCCCGGTGAATTTTTGACCCCCAAATCTAAGATTTCGATTGAAATGAACTAAATATTTTTAGAAAAAGTGTTTGAGGCAATCGCGACCAATCCACCATATTGCTTTCTCTACCAACTCCTTGAGCGAGTCCCAATATCCTTCAAGCAACCCCCAGAATAGATGGAACTCCGTTTCAATATCCCGATGAATTTTTTACCATTAAATCTCAAATTTTGGTTTAAATGAACTAAATTTACTTAGAAAATGTGTTTGAAGCAATCGCGACCAATCCACCGGATTGCTTTCTCCGCCTACTCTTTGAGCGATTCCCAATATCCTTCTATGAACCCTAGGAATAGGTGGAACTCTATTTCAATATCCCGTTGAATTTTTTACCCCTAAATCTCAAATTTTGCTTTCAATGAACTAAATTAACTTAAAAAATTTGTTTGAGGCAATCGCGACAAATCCACCGGATTGCTTTCTCCACCTACTCCTTTAGCGAGTCCCAATATCCTTCTAGCAACCCCCCAGAATAGATGGAACTCCGTTCCAATATCCCGATGAATTTTTGACCCCTAAATCTCAAATTTTGGTTTAAATGAATTAAATTTATTTAGAAAATTTGTTTGAGGCAATCGCGACCAATCCACCATATTGCTTTCTCCACCAACTCTTTGAGCGAGTCCCCATATCCTTCGAGGAAGCCCCGGAATAGATGGAACTCCGTTCCAATATCCCGGTGAATATTTGACCCCCAAATCTCAAATTTTGGTTTAAATGAACTAAATTTACTTAGAAAATGTGTTTGAGGCAATCGCGACCAATCCACCGGATTGCTTTCTCCACCTACTCTTTAAGCGAGTCCCAATATCCTTCTAGCAACCCCCTAGAATAGATGGAACTTTGTTCGAACATCCCGATGAATTTTTGACCCCTAAATATCAAATTTTGGTTTAAATGAACTAAATTTACTTAGTAAATGTGTTTGAGGCAATCGCTACCAATCCACCATATTGCTTTCTCCACCAACTCTTCGAGCAAGTCCTAATATCCTTCTAGGAACCCCCCGGAATAGATGGAACTCCGTTCCAATATCCCGGTGAATTTTTGACCCCCAAATCTAAAATTTCGGTTGAAATGAACTAAATATTTTTAGAAAAAGTGTTTGAGGCAATCGCGACCAATCCACCAGATTGCTTTCTCTACCAACTCCTTGAGCGAGTCCCAATATCCTTCAAGCAACCCCCAGAATAGATGGAACTCCGTTTCAATATCCCGATGAATTTTTGACCATTAAATCTCAAATTTTGGTTTAAATGAACTAAATTTACTTAAAAAATGTGTTTGAAGCAATCGCGACCAATCCACGGGATTGCTTTCTCCGCCTACTCTTTGGGCGATTCCCAATATCCTTCTATGAACCCTCGGAATAGGTGGAACTCTGTTTCAATATCCCGATGAATTTTTTACCCCTAAATCTCAAATTTTGCTTTCAATGAACTAAATTAACTTAAAAAATTTGTTTGAGGCAATCGCGACAAATCCACCGGATTGCTTTCTCCACCTACTCTTTTAGCGAGTCCCAATATCCTTCTAGCAACCCCCCAGAATAGATGGAACTCCGTTCCAATATTCCGATGAATTTTTGACCCCTAAATCTCAAATTTTTTGTTTAAATGAACTAAATTTACTTAGAAAATGTGTTTGAGGCAATCGCTACCAATCCACCAGATTGCTTTCTCCACCGACTCTTTGAGCTAGTCCCAATATCCTTCTATGAACCCCCGGAATAGTTTGAACTCCGTTCCAATATCCCGGTGAATTTTTGACCCCCATATCTTAAATTTTTGTTTAAATGAACTAAATATACTTAGAAAAAGTAATTGAGGCAAACGCGACCAATCCACCGGATTGCTTTTTCCACCAACTCTTTGAGCGATTCCCAATATCCTTCAAGCAACCCCCCAGAATATATGGAACTCCGTCCCAATATCTCAATGAATTTCTGACCACTAAATCTCAAATTTTGGTTTAAATTAATTAAATTTACTTAGAAAATTTGTTTGAGGCAATCGCGACCAATCCACCAGATTGCTTTCTCCACCAACTCTTTGATCGAGTCCCAATATCCTTCTATGAACCCCCGGAATAGATGGAACTCCGTTCCAATATCCCGGTGAATTTTTGACCCCCAAATCTAAAATTTTTGTTTAAATGAACTAAATATACTTAGAAAAAGTAATTGAGGCAATCGCGACCAATCCACCAGATTGCTTTGTCCACCAACTCCTTCAGAGAGTCCCAATATCCTACAAACAAACCCCCATAATAGATGGAACTCCGTTTCAATATCCCGATGAATTTTTGACCATAAATCTCAAATTTTGGTTTAAATGAACTAAATTTACTTAGAAAATGTGTTTAAAGCAATCGCGACCAATCCACCGGATTGCTTTCTCCGCCTACTCTTTGAGCGAGTCCCAATATCCTTCTATGAACCCTCGGAATAGATGGAACTCCGTTCCAATATCCCGGTGAATTTTTGACCATTAAATCTCAAAATTTGGTTTAAATGAACTAAATTTACTTAGAAATATGTGTCTCAAGCAATCGCGACCAATCCACCGGATTGCTTTCTCCACCAACTCTTTGATCGAGTCCCAATATCCTTCTATGAACCCCCGAAATAAATGAAACTCCGTTGCAATATCCCGGTGAGTTTTTTACCCCCAAATCTAAAATTTTGGTTTAAATGAACTAAATATACTTAGACAAAGTAATTGAGGCAATCGCGACCAATCCACCAGATTGCTTTGTCCACCAACTCCTTGAGCGAGTCCCAATATCCTTCAAACAACCCCCAGAATAGATGGAACTCCGTTTCAATATCCCGATGAATTTTTTACCATTAAATCTCAAATTTTGGTTTAAATGAACTAAATTTACTTAGAAAATGTGTTTGAAGCAATCACGACCAATCCTACGGATTGCATTCTCCGCCTACTCTTTGAGCGAGTCCCAATATCCTTCTAGCAACCCCCCAAAATACATGGAACTCCGTTCCAATGTCCCGATGAATTTTTGACCACTAAATCTCAAATTTTGGTTTAAATGAACTAAATTTAGTTAGAAAATGTATTTAAGGCAATCGCGGCCAATCCACCTGATTGCTATCTCCACCAACTCTTTTAGCGAGTCTTAATATCATTCTAGGAACCCCCGGAATAGATGGAACTCCGTTCCAATATCCCGGTGAATTTTTGACCCCCAAATCTAAAATTTTGGTTTAAATGAACTAAATATACTTAGAAAAAGTGTTTGAGGCAATCGCGACCAATCCACCAGATTGCTTTCTCTACCAACTCCTTGACCAAGTCCCACTATCCTTCAAGCAACCCCCAGAATAGATGGAACGCCGTTTCAATATCCCGATGAATTTTTGACCATTAAATCTCAAATTTTGGTTTAAATGAACTAAATATACTTAGAAAAAGTGTTTGAGGCAATCGCGACCAATCCACCGGATTGTTTTCTCCACCAACTCCTTAAGCGAGTCCCAATATCCTTCAAGCAACCCCCAGAATAGATGGAACTCCGTTTCAATATCCCGATGAATTTTTGACCATTAAATCTCAAATTCTGGTTTAAATGAACTAAATTTACTTAAAAAATGTGTTTGAAGCAATCGCGACCAATTCACCGGATTGCTTTCTCCGCCTACTCTTTGAGCGAGTCCCAATATCCTTTTAGGAACCCTCGAAATAGATGGAACTCTTTTCCAATATCCAGATGAATTTTTAACCCCTAAATCTCAAATTTTGGTTTCAATGAACTAAATTAACTTAGAAAATTTGTTTGAGGCAATCGCGACCAATCCACCGGATTGCTTCCTCCACCTACTCTTTTAGCGAGTCCCAATATCCTTCTAGCAACCCCCCAGAATAGATGGAACTCCGTTTCAATATCCCGATGAATTTTTGACCACTAAATCTCAAATTTTGGTTTAAATGAATTAAATTTACTTAGAAAAGTTGTTTGAGGCAATCGCGACCAATCCATCAGATTGCTTTCTCCACCAACTCTTTGATCGAGTCCCAATATCGTTCAAGGAACCCCCGGAATAGATGGAACTCCGTTCCAATATCCCGGTTAATTTTTGACCCCTAAATCTAAAACTTGGTTTAAATGAACTAAATATACTTAGTAAAAGTGTTTGAGGCAATCGCGACCAATTCACCGGATTGTTTTCTCTACCAACTCCTTGAGCGAGTCCCAATATACTTCAAGCAACCCCCAAAATAGATGGAACTCCGTTTCAATATCCCGATGAATTTTTGACCCCGAAATCTAAAATTTTGGTTTAAATGAACTGAATTTACTTAGAAAATGTGTTTGAGGCAATCGCGACCAATCTACCGTATTGCTTTCTCCACCAACTCTTTGAGCGAGTCCCAATATCCTTCTAGCACCCCCCAGAATAGATGGAACTCCGTTCCAATATCCCGATAAATTTTTGACCCCTAAATCTCAAATTTTGGTTTAAATGAATTAAATTTATGTAGAAAATTTGTTTGAGGCAATCGCGACCAATCCACCATATTGCTTTCTCCACCAACTCCTTGAGCGAGTCCCAATATCCTTCAAGCAACCCCCAGAATAGATGGAACTCCGTTTCAATATCCCGATGAATTTTTTACCATTAAATCTCAAATTCTGGTTTAAATGAACTAAATTTACTTAAAAAATGTGTTTGAAGCAATCGCGACCAATTCACCGGATTGCTTTCTCCGCCTACTCTTTGAGCAAGTCCCAATATCCTTTTAGGAACCCTCGAAATAGATGGAACTCTTTTCCAATATCCAGATGAATTTTTAACCCCTAAATCTCAAATTTTGGTTTCAATGAACTAAATTAACTTAGAAAATTTGTTTGAGGCAATCGCGACCAATCCACCGGATTGCTTCCTCCACCTACTCTTTTAGCGAGTCCCAATATCCTTCTAGCAACCCCCCAGAATAGATGGAACTCCGTTTCAATATCCCGATGAATTTTTGACCACTAAATCTCAAATTTTGGTTTAAATGAATTAAATTTACTTAGAAAAGTTGTTTGAGGCAATCGCGACCAATCCATCAGATTGCTTTCTCCACCAACTCTTTGATCGAGTCCCAATATCGTTCAAGGAACCCCCGGAATAGATGGAACTCCGTTCCAATATCCCGGTTAATTTTTGACCCCTAAATCTAAAACTTGGTTTAAATGAACTAAATATACTTAGTAAAAGTGTTTGAGGCAATCGCGACCAATTCACCGGATTGTTTTCTCTACCAACTCCTTGAGCGAGTCCCAATATACTTCAAGCAACCCCCAAAATAGATGGAACTCCGTTTCAATATCCCGATGAATTTTTGACCCCCAAATCTAAAATTTTGGTTTAAATGAACTGAATTTACTTAGAAAATGTGTTTGAGGCAATCGCGACCAATCTACCGTATTGCTTTCTCCACCAACTCTTTGAGCGAGTCCCAATATCCTTCTAGCACCCCCCAGAATAGATGGAACTCCGTTCCAATATCCCGATGAATTTTTGACCCCTAAATCTCAAATTTTGGTTTAAATGAATTAAATTTATGTAGAAAATTTGTTTGAGGCAATCGCGACCAATCCACCATATTGCTTTCTCCACCAACTCCTTGAGCGAGTCCCAATATCCTTCAAGCAACCCCCAGAATAGATGGAACTCCGTTTCAATATCCCGATGAATTTTTTACCATTAAATCTCAAATTCTGGTTTAAATGAACTAAATTTACTTAAAAAATGTGTTTGAAGCAATCGCGACCAATTCACCGGATTGCTTTCTCCGCCTACTCTTTGAGCGAGTCCCAATATCCTTTTAGGAACCCTCGAAATAGATGGAACTCTTTTCCAATATCCAGATGAATTTTTAACCCCTAAATCTCAAATTTTGGTTTCAATGAACTAAATTAACTTAGAAAATTTGTTTGAGGCAATCGCGACCAATCCACCGGATTGCTTCCTCCACCTACTCTTTTAGCGAGTCCCAATATCCTTCTAGCAACCCCCCAGAATAGATGGAACTCCGTTTCAATATCCCGATGAATTTTTGACCACTAAATCTCAAATTTAGGTTTAAATGAATTAAATTTACTTAGAAAAGTTGTTTGAGGCAATCGCGACCAATCCATCAGATTGCTTTCTCCACCAACTCTTTGATCGAGTCCCAATATCGTTCAAGGAACCCCCGGAATAGATGGAACTCCGTTCCAATATCCCGGTTAATTTTTGACCCCTAAATCTAAAACTTGGTTTAAATGAACTAAATATACTTAGTAAAAGTGTTTGAGGCAATCGCGACCAATTCACCGGATTGTTTTCTCTACCAACTCCTTGAGCGAGTCCCAATATACTTCAAGCAACCCCCAAAATAGATGGAACTCCGTTTCAATATCCCGATGAATTTTTGACCCCCAAATCTAAAATTTTGGTTTAAATGAACTGAATTTACTTAGAAAATGTGTTTGAGGCAATCGCGACCAATCTACCGTATTGCTTTCTCCACCAACTCTTTGAGCGAGTCCCAATATCCTTCTAGCACCCCCCAGAATAGATGGAACTCCGTTCCAATATCCCGATGAATTTTTGACCCCTAAATCTCAAATTTTGGTTTAAATGAATTAAATTTATGTAGAAAATTTGTTTGAGGCAATCGCGACCAATCCACCATATTGCTTTCTCCACCAACTCTCTGAGCGAGTCCCCATATCCTGCGAAGAAGCCCCGAAATAGATGGAACTCCGTTCCAATATCCCGGTGAATTTTTGACCCCCAAATCTCAAATTTTGGTTTAAATGAACTAAATTTACTTAGAAAATGTGTTTGAGGCAATCGCGACCAATCCACCGGATTGCTTTCTCCACCTACTCTTTAAGCGAGTCCCAATATCCTTTTAGGAACCCCCTAGAATAGATGGAACTTTGTTCGAATATCCCGATGAATTTTTGACCCCTAAATATCAAATTTTGGTTTAAATGAACTAAATTTACTTAGTAAATGTGTTTGAGGCAATCGCTACCAATCCACCATATTGCTTTCTCCACCAACTCTTCGAGCAAGTCCTAATATCCTTCTAGGAACCCCCCGGAATATATGGAACCCCGTTCCAATATCCCGGTGAATTTTTGACCCCCAAATCTAAGATTTCGGTTGAAATGAACTAAATATTTTTAGAAAAAGTGTTTGAGGCAATCGCGACCAATCCACCATATTGCTTTCTCTACCAACTCCTTGAGCGAGTCCCAATATCCTTCAAGCAACCCCCAGAATAGATGGAACTCCGTTTCAATATCCCGATGAATTTTTTACCATTAAATCTCAAATTTTGGTTTAAATGAACTAAATTTACTTAGAAAATGTGTTTAAGCAATCGCGACCAATCCACCGGATTGCTTTCTCCGCCTACTCTTTGAGCGATTCCCAATATCCTTCTATGAACCCTAGGAATAGGTGGAACTCTATTTCAATATCCCGTTGAATTTTTTACCCCTAAATCTCAAATTTTGCTTTCAATGAACTAAATTAACTTAAAAAATTTGTTTGAGGCAATCGCGACAAATCCACCGGATTGCTTTCTCCACCTACTCCTTTAGCGAGTCCCAATATCCTTCTAGCAACCCCCCAGAATAGATGGAACTCCGTTCCAATATCCCGATGAATTTTTGACCCCTAAATCTCAAATTTTGGTTTAAATGAATTAAATTTATTTAGAAAATTTGTTTGAGGCAATCGCGACCAATCCACCATATTGCTTTCTCCACCAACTCTTTGAGCGAGTCCCCATATCCTTCGAGGAAGCCCCGGAATAGATGGAACTCCGTTCCAATATCCCGGTGAATATTTGACCCCCAAATCTCAAATTTTGGTTTAAATGAACTAAATTTACTTAGAAAATGTGTTTGAGGCAATCGCGACCAATCCACCGGATTGCTTTCTCCACCTACTCTTTAAGCGAGTCCCAATATCCTTCTAGCAACCCCCTAGAATAGATGGAACTTTGTTCGAATATCCCGATGAATTTTTGACCCCTAAATATCAAATTTTGGTTTAAATGAACTAAATTTACTTAGTAAATGTGTTTGAGGCAATCGCTACCAATCCACCATATTGCTTTCTCCACCAACTCTTCGAGCAAGTCCTAATATCCTTCTAGGAACCCCCCGGAATAGATGGAACTCCGTTCCAATATCCCGGTGAATTTTTGACCCCCAAATCTAAAATTTCGGTTGAAATGAACTAAATATTTTTAGAAAAAGTGTTTGAGGCAATCGCGACCAATCCACCAGATTGCTTTCTCTACCAACTCCTTGAGCGAGTCCCAATATCCTTCAAGCAACCCCCAGAATAGATGGAACTCCGTTTCAATATCCCGATGAATTTTTGACCATTAAATCTCAAATTTTGGTTTAAATGAACTAAATTTACTTAAAAAATGTGTTTGAAGCAATCGCGACCAATCCACGGGATTGCTTTCTCCGCCTACTCTTTGGGCGATTCCCAATATCCTTCTATGAACCCTCGGAATAGGTGGAACTCTGTTTCAATATCCCGATGAATTTTTTACCCCTAAATCTCAAATTTTGCTTTCAATGAACTAAATTAACTTAAAAAATTTGTTTGAGGCAATCGCGACAAATCCACCGGATTGCTTTCTCCACCTACTCTTTTAGCGAGTCCCAATATCCTTCTAGCAACCCCCCAGAATATATGGAACTCCGTTCAAATATCCCGATGAATTTTTGACCCCTAAATCTCAAATTTTTTGTTTAAATGAACTAAATTTACTTAGAAAATGTGTTTGAGGCAATCGCTACCAATCCACTAGATTGCTTTCTCCACCAACTCTTTGAGCGAGTCCCAATATCCTTCTATGAAGCCCCGGAATAGATGGAACTCCGTTCCATTATCCCGGTGAATTTTTGACCCCCAAATCTCAAATTTTGGTTTAAATGAACTAAATTTACTTAGAAAATGTGTTTGAGGCAATCGCGACCAATCCACCGGATTGCTTTCTCCACCTACTCTTTAAGCGAGTCCCAATATCCTTCTAGCAACCCCCTAGAATAGATGGAACTTTGTTCAAATATCCCGATGAATTTTTGACCCCTAAATATCAAATTTTGGTTTAAATGAACTAAATATACTTAAAAAAAGTGTTTGAGGCAATCGCGACCAATCCACCGGATTGCTTTCTCTACCAACTCCTTGAGCGAGTCCCAATATCCTTCAAGCAACCCCCAGAATAGATGGAACTCCGTTTCAATATCCCGATGAATTTTTTACCATTAAATCTTAAATTTTGGTTTAAATGAACTAAATATACTTAGAAAAAGTGTTTGAGGCAATCGCGACCAATCCACCGGATTGCTTTCTCCACCAACTCCTTGACCGAGTCCCAATATCCTTCAAGCAACCCCCAGAGTAGATGGAACTCCGTTTCAATATCCCGATGAATTTTTGACCATTAAATCTCAAATTTTGGTTTAAATGAACTAAATTTACTTAGAAAATGTGTTTGAGGCAATCGCGACCAATCCACCGGATTGCTTTCTCCACCTACTCTTTAAGCGAGTCCCAATATCCTTCTAGCAACCCCCTAGAATAGATGGAACTTTGTTCGAATATCCCGATGAATTTTTGACCCCTAAATATCAAATTTTGGTTTAAATGAACTAAATATACTTAGAAAATGTGTTTGAAGCAATCGCGACCAATTCACCGGATTGCTTTCTCCGCCTACTCTTTGAGCGAGTCCCAATATCCTTCTAGCACCCCCCAGAATAGATGGAACTCCGTTCCAATATCCCGATGAATTTTTGACCCCTAAATCTCAAATTTTGGTTTAAATGAATTAAATTTATTTAGAAAATTTGTTTGAGGCAATCGCGACCAATCCACCATATTGCTTTCTGCACCAACTGTTTGAGCGAGTCCCCATATCCTTCGAAGAAGCCCCGAAATAGATGGAACTCCGTTCCAATATCCCGGTGAATTTTTGACCCCCAAATCTCAAATTTTGGTTTAAATGAACTAAATTTACTTAGAAAATGTGTTTGAGGCAATCGCGACCAATCCACCGGATTGCTTTCTCCACCTACTCTTTAAGCGAGTCCCAATATCCTTCTAGCAACCCCCTAGAATAGATGGAACTCTGTTCGAATATCCCGATGAATTTTTGACCCCTAAATATCAAATTTTGCTTTCAATGAACTAAATTAACTTAAAAAATTTGTTTGAGGCAATCGCGACAAATCCACCGGATTGCTTTCTCCACCTACTCTTTTAGCGAGTCCCAATGTCCTTCTAGCAACCCGCCAGAATAGATGGAACTCCGTTCCAATATCCCGATGAATTTTTGACCCCTAAATCTCAAATTTTTTGTTTAAATGAACTAAATTTACTTAGAAAATGTGTTTGAGGCAATCGCTACCAATCCACTAGATTGCTTTCTCCACCAACTCTTTGAGCGAGTCCCAATATCCTTCTATGAAGCCCCGGAATAGATGGAACTCCGTTCCATTATCCCGGTGAATTTTTGACCCCCAAATCTCAAATTTTGGTTTAAATGAACTAAATTTACTTAGAAAATGTGTTTGAGGCAATCGCGACCAATCCACCGGATTGCTTTCTCCACCTACTCTTTTAGCGAGTCCCCATATCCTTCGAGGAAGCCCCGGAATAGATGGAACTCCGTTCCAATATCCCGGTGAATTTTTGACCCCCAAATCTCAAATTTTGGTTTAAATGAACTAAATTTACTTAGAAAATGTGTTTGAGGCAATCGCGACCAATCCACCGGATTGCTTTCTCCACCTACTCTTTAAGCGAGTCCCAATATCCTTCTAGCAACCCCCTAGAATAGATGGAACTTTGTTCGAATATCCCGATGAATTTTTTACCATTAAATCTCAAATTTTGGTTTAAATGAACTAAATATACTTAGAAAAAGTGTTTGAGGCAATCGCGACCAATCCACCGGATTGCTTTCTCTACCAACTCCTTGAGCGAGTCCCAATATCCTTCAAGCAACCCCCAGAATAGATGGAACTCCGTTTCAATATCCCGATGAATTTTTGACCATTAAATCTTAAAATTTGGTTTAAATGAACTAAATATACTAAGAAAAAGTGTTTGAGGCAATCGTGACCAATCCACCGGATTGCTTTCTCCACCAACTCCTTGACCGAGTCCCAATATCCTTCAAGCAACCCCCTGGAGTAGATGGAACTCCGTTTCAATATCCCGATGAATTTTTGACCATTAAATCTCAAATTTTGGTTTAAATGAACTAAATTTACTTAGAAAATGTGTTTGAAGCAATCGCGACCAATTCACCGGATTGCTTTCTCCGCCTACTCTTTGAGCGAGTCCCAATATCCTTCTAGCACCCCCCAGAATAGATGGAACTCCGTTCCAAAATCCCGATGAATTTTTGACCCCTAAATCTCAAATTTTGGTTTAAATGAATTAAATTTATTTAGAAAATTTGTTTGAGGCAATCGCGACCAATCCACCATATTGCTTTCTCCACCAACTCTTTGAGCGAGTCCCCATATCCTTCGAAGAAGCCCCGAAATAGATGGAACTCCGTTCCAATATCCCGGTGAATTTTTGACCCCGAAATCTCAAATTTTGGTTTAAATGAACTAAATTTACTTAGAAAATGTGTTTGAGGCAATCGCGACCAATCCACCGGATTGCTTTCTCCACCTACTCTTTAACCGAGTCCCAATATCCTTCTAGCAACCCCCTAGAATAGATGGAACTTTGTTCGAATATCCCGATGAATTTTTGACCCCTAAATATGAAATTTTGGTTTAAATGAACTAAATTTACTTAGTAAATGTGTTTGAGGCAATCGCTACCAATCCACCGTATTGCTTTCTCCACCAACTCTTCGAGCAAGTCCTAATATCCTTCTAGGAACCCCCCGGAATATTTGGAACTCCGTTCCAATATCCCGGTGAATTTTTGACCCCCAAATCTAAAATTTCGGTTGAAATGAACTAAATATTTTTAGAAAAAGGGTTTGAGGCAATCGCGACCAATCCACCATATTGCTTTCTCTACCAACTCCTTGAGCGAGTCCCAATATCCTTCAAGCACCCCCCAGAATAGATGGAACTCCGTTTCAATATGCCGATGAATTTTTTACCATTAAATCTCAAATTTTGGTTTAAATGAACTAAATTTACTTAGAAAATGTGTTTGAAGCAATCGCGACCAATCCACCGGAATGCTTTGTCCGCCTACTCTTTGAGCGATTCCCAATATCCTTCTATGAACCCTCGGAATAGGTGGAACTCTATTTCAATATCCCGTTGAATTTTTTACCCCTAAATCTCAAATTTTGCTTTCAATGAACTAAATTAACTTAAAAAATTTGTTTGAGGCAATCGCGACAAATCCACCGGATTGCTTTCTCCACCTACTCTTTTAGCGAGTCCCAATATCCTTCTAGCAACCCCCCAGAATAGATGGAACTCCGTTCCAATATCCCGATGAATTTTTGACCCCTAAATCTCAAATTTTGGTTTAAATGAATTAAATTTATTTAGAAAATTTGTTTGAGGCAATCGCGACCAATCCACCATATTGCTTTCTCCACCAACTCTTTGAGCGAGTCCCCATATCCTTCGAGGAAGCCCCGGAATAGATGGAACTCCGTTCCCATATCCCGGTGAATATTTGACCCCCAAATCTCAAATTTTGGTTTAAATGAACTAAATTTACTTAGTAAATGTGTTTGAGGCAATCGCTACCAATCCCCCATATTGCTTTCTCCACCAACTCTTCGAGCAAGTCCTAATATCCTTCTAGGAACCCCCCGGAATAGATGGAACTCCGTTTCAATATCCCGGTGAATTTTTGACCCCCAAATCTAAAATTTCGGTTGAAATGAACTAAATATTTTTAGAAAAAGTGTTTGAGGCAATCGCGACCAATCCACCAGATTGCTTTCTCTACCAACTCCTTGAGCGAGTCCCAATATCCTTCAAGCAACCCCCAGAATAGATGGAACTCCGTTTCAATATCCCGATGAATTTTTGACCATTAAATCTCAAATTTTGGTTTAAATGAACTAAATTTACTTAAAAAATGTGTTTGAAGCAATCGCGACCAATCCACGGGATTGCTTTCTCCGCCTACTCTTTGGGCGATTCCCAATATCCTTCTATGAACCCTCGGAATAGGTGGAACTCTGTTTCAATATCCCGATGAATTTTTTACCCCTAAATCTCAAATTTTGCTTTCAATGAACTAAATTAACTTAAAAAATTTGTTTGAGGCAATCGCGACAAATCCACCGGATTGCTTTCTCCACCTACTCTTTTAGCGAGTCCCAATATCCTTCTAGCAACCCCGCAGAATAGATGGAACTCCGTTCCAATATCCCGATGAATTTTTGACCCCTAAATCTCAAATTTTTTGTTTAAATGAACTAAATTTACTTAGAAAATGTGTTTGAGGCAATCGCTACCAATCCACTAGATTGCTTTCTCCACCAACTCTTTGAGCGAGTCCCAATATCCTTCTACGAAGCCCCGGAATAGATGGAACTCCGTTCCATTATCCCGGTGAATTTTTGACCCCCAAATCTCAAATTTTGGTTTAAATGAACTAAATTTACTTAGAAAATGTGTTTGAGGCAATCGCGACCAATCCACCGGATTGCTTTCTCCACCTACTCTTTAAGCGAGTCCCCATATCCTTCGAGGAAGCCCCGGAATTGATGGAACTCCGTTCCAATATCCCGGTGAATTTTTGACCCCCAAATCTCAAATTTTGGTTTAAATGAACAAAATTTACTTAGAAAATGTGTTTGAGGCAATCGCGACCAATCCACCGGATTGCTTTCTCCACCTACTCTTTAAGCGAGTCCCAATATCCTTCTAGCAACCCCCTAGAATAGATGGAACTTTGTTCAAATATCCCGATGAATTTTTGACCCCTAAATATCAAATTTTGGTTTAAATGAACTAAATATACTTAAAAAAAGTGTTTGAGGCAATCGCGACCAATCCACCGGATTGCTTTCTCTACCAACTCCTTAAGCGAGTCCCAATATCCTTCAAGCAACCCCCAGAATAGATGGAACTCCGTTTCAATATCCCGATGAATTTTTTACCATTAAATCTTAAATTTTGGTTTAAATGAACTAAATATACTTAGAAAAAGTGTTTGAGGCAATCGCGACCAATCCACCGGATTGCTTTCTCCACCAACTCCTTGACCGAGTCCCAATATCCTTCAAGCAACCCCCAGAGTAGATGGAACTCCGTTTCAATATCCCGATGAATTTTTGACCATTAAATCTCAAATTTTGGTTTAAATGAACTAAATTTACTTAGAAAATGTGTTTGAGGCAATCGCGACCAATCCACCGGATTGCTTTCTCCACCTACTCTTTAAGCGAGTCCCAATATCCTTCTAGCAACCCCCTAGAATAGATGGAACTTTGTTCGAATATCCCGATGAATTTTTGAACCCTAAATATCAAATTTTGGTTTAAATGAACTAAATATACTTAGAAAATGTGTTTGAAGCAATCGCGACCAATTCACCGGATTGCTTTCTCCGCCTACTCTTTGAGCGAGTCCCAATATCCTTCTAGCACCCCCCAGAATAGATGGAACTCCGTTCCAATATCCCGATGAATTTTTGACCCCTAAATCTCAAATTTTGGTTTAAATGAATTAAATTTATTTAGAAAATTTGTTTGAGGCAATCGCGACCAATCCACCATATTGCTTTCTGCACCAACTGTTTGAGCGAGTCCCCATATCCTTCGAAGAAGCCCCGAAATAGATGGAACTCCGTTCCAATATCCCGGTGAATTTTTGACCCCCAAATCTCAAATTTTGGTTTAAATGAACTAAATTTACTTAGAAAATGTGTTTGAGGCAATCGCGACCAATCCACCGGATTGCTTTCTCCACCTACTCTTTAAGCGAGTCCCAATATCCTTCTAGCAACCCCCTAGAATAGATGGAACTCTGTTCGAATATCCCGATGAATTTTTGACCCCTAAATATCAAATTTTGCTTTCAATGAACTAAATTAACTTAAAAAATTTGTTTGAGGCAATCGCGACAAATCCACCGGATTGCTTTCTCCACCTACTCTTTTAGCGAGTCCCAATGTCCTTCTAGCAACCCGCCAGAATAGATGGAACTCCGTTCCAATATCCCAATGAATTTTTGACCCCTAAATCTCAAATTTTTTGTTTAAATGAACTAAATTTACTTAGAAAATGTGTTTGAGGCAATCGCTACCAATCCACTAGATTGCTTTCTCCACCAACTCTTTGAGCGAGTCCCAATATCCTTCTATGAAGCCCCGGAATAGATGGAACTCCGTTCCATTATCCCGGTGAATTTTTGACCCCCAAATCTCAAATTTTGGTTTAAATGAACTAAATTACTTAGAAAATGTGTTTGAGGCAATCGCGACCAATCCACCGGATTGCTTTCTCCACCTACTCTTTAAGCGAGTCCCCATATCCTTCGAGGAAGCCCCGGAATAGATGGAACTCCGTTCCAATATCCCGGTGAATTTTTGACCCCCAAATCTCAAATTTTGGTTTAAATGAACTAAATATACTTAGAAAAAGTGTTTGAGGCAATCGCGACCAATCCACCGGATTGCTTTCTCTACCAACTCCTTGAGCGAGTCCCAATATCCTTCAAGCAACCCCCAGAATAAATGGAACTCCGTTTCAATATCCCGATGAATTTTTGACCATTAAATCTTAAATTTTGGTTTAAATGAACTAAATATACTAAGAAAAAGTGTTTGAGGCAATCGTGACCAATCCACCGGATTGCTTTCTCCACCAACTCCTTGACCGAGTCCCAATATCCTTCAAGCAACCCCCTGGAGTAGATGGAACTCCGTTTCAATATCCCGATGAATTTTTGACCATTAAATCTCAAATTTTGGTTTAAATGAACTAAATTTACTTAGAAAATGTGTTTGAAGCAATCGCGACCAATTCACCGGATTGCTTTCTCCGCCTACTCTTTGAGCGAGTCCCAATATCCTTCTAGCACCCCCCAGAATAGATGGAACTCCGTTCCAATATCCCGATGAATTTTTGACCCCTAAATCTCAAATTTTGGTTTAAATGAATTAAATTTATTTAGAAAATTTGTTTGAGGCAATCGCGACCAATCCACCATATTGCTTTCTCCACCAACTCTTTGAGCGAGTCCCCATATCCTTCGAAGAAGCCACGAAATAGATGGAACTCCGTTCCAATATCCCGGTGAATTTTTGACCCCGAAATCTCAAATTTTGGTTTAAATGAACTAAATTTACTTAGAAAATGTGTTTGAGGCAATCGCGACCAATCCACCGGATTGCTTTCTCCACCTACTCTTTAACCGAGTCCCAATATCCTTCTAGCAACCCCCTAGAATAGATGGAACTTTGTTCGAATATCCCGATGAATTTTTGACCCCTAAATATGAAATTTTGGTTTAAATGAACTAAATTTACTTAGTAAATGTGTTTGAGGCAATCGCTACCAATCCACCGTATTGCTTGCTCCACCAACTCTTCGAGCAAGTCCTAATATCCTTCTAGGAACCCCCCGGAATATTTGGAACTCCGTTCCAATATCCCGGTGAATTTTTCACCCCCAAATCTAAAATTTCGGTTGAAATGAACTAAATATTTTTAGAAAAAGGGTTTGAGGCAATCGCGACCAATCCACCATATTGCTTTCTCTACCAACTCCTTGAGCGAGTCCCAATATCCTTCAAGCACCCCCCAGAATAGATGGAACTCCGTTTCAATATGCCGATGAATTTTTTACCATTAAATCTCAAATTTTGGTTTAAATGAACTAAATTTACTTAGAAAATGTGTTTGAAGCAATCGCGACCAATCCACCGGAATGCTTTGTCCGCCTACTCTTTGAGCGATTCCCAATATCCTTCTATGAACCCTCGGAATAGGTGGAACTCTATTTCAATATCCCGTTGAATTTTTTACCCCTAAATCTCAAATTTTGCTTTCAATGAACTAAATTAACTTAAAAATTTTGTTTGAGGCAATCGCGACAAATCCACCGGATTGCTTTCTCCACCTACTCTTTTAGCGAGTCCAAATATCCTTCTAGCAACCCCCCAGAATAGATGGAACTCCGTTCCAATATCCCGATGAATTTTTGACCCCTAAATCTCAAATTTTGGTTTAAATGAATTAAATTTATTTAGAAAATTTGTTTGAGGCAATCGCGACCAATCCACCATATTGCTTTCTCCACCAACTCTTTGAGCGAGTCCCCATATCCTTCGAGGAAGCCCCGGAATAGATGGAACTCCGTTCCCATATCCCGGTGAATATTTGACCCCCAAATCTCAAATTTTGGTTTAAATGAACTAAATTTACTTAGAAAATGTGTTTGAGGCAATCGCTACCAATCCACCATATTGCTTTCTCCACCAACTCTTCGAGCAAGTCCTAATATCCTTCTAGGAACCCCCCGGAATAGATGGAACTCCGTTCCAATATCCCGGTGAATTTTTGACCCCCAAATCTAAAATTTCGATTGAAATGAACTAAATATTTTTAGAAAAAGTGTTTGAGGCAATCGCGACCAATCCACCAGATTGCTTTCTCTACCAACTCCTTGAGCGAGTCCCAATATCCTTCAAGCAACCCCCAGAATAGATGGAACTCCGTTTCAATATCCCGATGAATTTTTTACCATTAAATCTCAAATTTTGGTTTAAATGAACTAAATTTACTTAGAAAATGTGTTTGAAGCAATCGCGACCAATCCACCGGATTGCTTTCTCCGCCTACTCTTTTAGCGAGTCCAAATATCCTTCTAGCAACCCCCCAGAATAGATGGAACTCCGTTCCAATATCCCGATGAATTTTTGACCCCTAAATCTCAAATTTTGGTTTAAATGAATTAAATTTATTTAGAAAATTTGTTTGAGGCAATCGCGACCAATCCACCATATTGCTTTCTCCACCAACTCTTTGAGCGAGTCCCCATATCCTTCGAGGAAGCCCCGGAATAGATGGAACTCCGTTCCCATATCCCGGTGAATATTTGACCCCCAAATCTCAAATTTTGGTTTAAATGAACTAAATTTACTTAGAAAATGTGTTTGAGGCAATCGCTACCAATCCACCATATTGCTTTCTCCACCAACTCTTCGAGCAAGTCCTAATATCCTTCTAGGAACCCCCCGGAATAGATGGAACTCCGTTCCAATATCCCGGTGAATTTTTGACCCCCAAATCTAAAATTTCGATTGAAATGAACTAAATATTTTTAGAAAAAGTGTTTGAGGCAATCGCGACCAATCCACCAGATTGCTTTCTCTACCAACTCCTTGAGCGAGTCCAATATCCTTCAAGCAACCCAGAATAGATGGAACTCCGTTTCAATATCCCGATGAATTTTTTACCATTAAATCTCAAATTTTGGTTTAAATGAACTAAATTTACTTAGAAAATGTGTTAGAAGCAATCGCGACGAATCCACCGGATTGCTTTCTCCGCCTACTCTTTGAGCGATTCCCAATATCCTTCTATGAACCCTCGGAATAGGTGGAACTCTGTTTCAATATCCCGATGAATTTTTTACCCCTAAATCTCAAATTTTGCTTTCAATGAACTAAATTAACTTAAAAAATTTGTTTGAGGCAGTCGCGACAAATCCACCGGAGTGCTTTCTCCACCTACTCTTTTAGCGAGTCCCAATATCCTTCTAGCAACCCCCCAGAATAGATGGAACTCCGTTCCAATATCCCGATGAATTTTTGACCCCTAAATCTCAAATTTTTTGTTTAAATGAACTAAATTTACTTAGAAAATGTGTTTGAGGCAATCGCTACCAATCCACTAGATTGCTTTCTCCACCAACTCTTTGAGCGAGTCCCAATATCCTTCTATGAAGCCCCGGAATAGATGGAACTCCGTTCCATTATCCCGGTGAATTTTTGACCCCCAAATCTCAAATTTTGGTTTAAATGAACTAAATTTACTTAGAAAATCTGATTGAGGCAATCGCGACCAATCCACCGGATTGCTTTCTCCACCTACTCTTTAAGCGAGTCCTCATATCCTTCGTGGAAGCCCCGGGAATAGATGGAACTCCGTTCCAATATCCCGGTGAATTTTTGACCCCCAAATCTCAAATTTTGGTTTAAATGAACTAAATTTACTTAGAAAATGTGTTTGAGGCAATCGCGACCAATCCACCGGATTGCTTTCTCCACCTACTCTTTAAGCGAGTCCCAATATCCTTCTAGCAACCCCCTAGAATAGATGGAACTTTGTTCGAATATCCCGATGAATTTTTTACCATTAAATCTCAAATTTTGGTTTAAATGAACTAAATATACTTAGAAAAAGTGTTTGAGGCAATCGCGACCAATCCACCGGATTGCTTTCTCTACCAACTCCTTGAGCGAGTCCCAATATCCTTCAAGCAACCCCCAGAATAGATGGAACTCCGTTTCAATATCCCGATGAATTTTTGACCATTAAATCTTAAATTTTGGTTTAAATGAACTTAATATACTTAGAAAAAGTGTTTGAGGCAATCGTGACCAATCCACCGGATTGCTTTCTCCACCAACTCCTTGACCGAGTCCCAATATCCTTCAAGCAACCCCCTGGAGTAGATGGAACTCCGTTTCAATATCCCGATGAATTTTTGACCATTAAATCTCAAATTTTGGTTTAAATGAACTAAATTTACTTGGAAAATGTGTTTAAAGCAATCGCGACCAATCCACCGGATTGCTTTCTCCGCCTACTCTTTGAGCGAGTCCCAATATCCTTCTAGCACCCCCCAGAATAGATGGAACTCCGTTCCAATATCCCGATGAATTTTTGACCCCTAAATCTCAAATTTTGGTTAAAATGAATTAAATTTATTTAGAAAATTTGTTTGAGGCAATCGCGACCAATCCACCATATTGCTTTCTCCACCAACTCTTTGAGCGAGTCCCCATATCCTTCGAAGAAGCCCCGAAATAGATGGAACTCCGTTCCAATATCCCGGTGAATTTTTGACCCCGAAATCTCAAATTTTGGTTTAAATGAACTAAATTTACTTAGAAAATGTGTTTGAGGCAATCGCGACCAATCCACCGGATTGCTTTCTCCACTTACTCTTCAACCGAGTCCCAATATCCTTCTAGCAACCCCCTAGAAGAGATGGAACTTTGTTCGAATATCCCGATGAATTTTTGACCCCTAAATATGAAATTTTGGTTTAAATGAACTAAATTTACTTAGTAAATGTGTTTGAGGCAATCGCTACCAATCCACCGTATTGCTTTCTCCACCAGCTCTTCGAGCAAGTCCTAATATCCTTCTAGGAACCCCCCGGAATATTTGGAACTCCGTTCCAATATCCCGGTGAATTTTTGACCCCCAAATCTAAAATTTCGGTTGAAATGAACTAAATATTTTTAGAAAAAGGGTTTGAGGCAATCGCGACCAATCCACCATATTGCTTTCTCTACCAACTCCTTGAGCGAGTCCCAATATCCTTCAAGCAACCCCCAGAATAGATGGAACTCCGTTTCAATATGCCGATGAATTTTTTACCATTAAATCTCAAATTTTGGTTTAAATGAACTAAATTTACTTAGAAAATGTGTTTGAAGCAATCGCGACCAATCCACCGGAATGCTTTGTCCGCCTACTCTTTGAGCGATTCCCAATATCCTTCTATGAACCCTCGGAATAAGTGGAACTCTATTTCAATATCCCGTTGAATTTTTTACCCCTAAATCTCAAATTTTGCTTTCAATGAACTAAATTAACTTAAAAAATTTGTTTGAGGCAATCGCGACAAATCCACCGGATTGCTTTCTCTACCTACTCTTTTAGCGAGTCCCAATATCCTTCTAGCAACCCCCCAGAATAGATGGAACTCCGTTCCAATATCCCGATGAATTTTTGACCCCTAAATCTCAAATTTTGGTTTAAATGAATTAAATTTATTTAGAAAATTTGTTTGAGGCAATCGCGACCAATCCACCATATTGCTTTCTCCACCAACTCTTTGAGCGAGTCCCCATATCCTTCGAGGAAGCCCCGGAATAGATGGAACTCCGTTCCCATATCCCGGTGAATATTTGACCCCCAAATCTCAAATTTTGGTTTAAATGAACTAAATTTACTTAGAAAATGTGTTTGAGGCAATCGCTACCAATCCACCATATTGCTTTCTCCACCAACTCTTCGAGCAAGTCCTAATATCCTTCTAGGAACCCCCCGGAATAGATGGAACTCCGTTCCAATATCCCGGTGAATTTTTGACCCCCAAATCTAAAATTTCGATTGAAATGAACTAAATATTTTTAGAAAAAGTGTTTGAGGCAATCGCGACCAATCCACCAGATTGCTTTCTCTACCAACTCCTTGAGCGAGTCCCAATATCCTTCAAGCAACCCCCAGAATAGATGGAACTCCGTTTCAATATCCCGATGAATTTTTTACCATTAAATCTCAAATTTTGGTTTAAATGAACTAAATTTACTTAGAAAATGTGTTTGAAGCAATCGCGACCAATCCACCGGATTGCTTTCTCCGCCTACTCTTTGAGCGATTCCCAATATCCTTCTATGAACCCTCGGAATAGGTGGAACTCTGTTTCAATATCCCGATGAATTTTTTACCCCTAAATCTCAAATTTTGCTTTCAATGAACTAAATTAACTTAAAAAATTTGTTTGAGGCAATCGCGACAAATCCACCGGAGTGCTTTCTCCACCTACTCTTTTAGCGAGTCCCAATATCCTTCTAGCAACCCCCCAGAATAGATGGAACTCCGTTCCAATATCCCGATGAATTTTTGACCCCTAAATCTCAAATTTTTTGTTTAAATGAACTAAATTTACTTAGAAAATGTGTTTGAGGCAATCGCTACAAATCCACTAGATTGCTTTCTCCACCAACTCTTTGAGCGAGTCCCAATATCCTTCTATGAAGCCCCGGAATAGATGGAACTCTGTTCCATTATCCCGGTGAATTTTTGACCCCCAAATCTCAAATTTTGGTTTAAATGAACTAAATTTACTTAGAAAATGTGATTGAGGCAATCGCGACCAATCCACCGGATTGCTCTCCACCTACTCTTTAAGCGAGTCCTCATATCCTTCGTGGAAGCCCCGGAATAGATGGAACTCCGTTCCAATATCCCGGTGAATTTTTGACCCCCAAATCTCAAATTTTGGTTTAAATGAACTAAATTTACTTAGAAAATGTGTTTGAGGCAATCGCGACCAATCCACCAGATTGCTTTCTCCACCTACTCTTTAAGCGAGTCCCAATATCCTTCTAGCAACCCCCTAGAATAGATGGAACTTTGTTCGAATATCTCGATGAATTTTTTACCATTAAATCTCAAATTTTGGTTTAAATGAACTAAATATACTTAGAAAAAGTGTTTGAGGCAATCGCGACCAATCCACCGGATTGCTTTCTCTACCAACTCCTTGAGCGAGTCCCAATATCCTTCAAGCAACCCCAGAATAGATGGAACTCCGTTTCAATATCCCGATGAATTTTTGACCATTAAATCTTAAATTTTGGTTTAAATGAACTAAATATACTTAGAAAAAGTGTTTGAGGCAATCGTGACCAATCCACCGGATTGCTTTCTCCACCAACTCCTTGACCGAGTCCCAATATCCATCAAGCAACCCCCTGGAGTAGATGGAACTCCGTTTCAATATCCCGATGAATTTTTGACCATTAAATCTCAAATTTTGGTTTAAATGAACTAAATTTACTTAGAAAATGTGTTTGAAGCAATCGCGACCAATTCACCGGATTGCTTTCTCCGCCTACTCTTTGAGCGAGTCCCAATATCCTTCTAGCACCCCCCAGAATAGATGGAACTCCGTTCCAATATCCCGATGAATTTTTGACCCCTAAATCTCAAATTTTGGTTTAAATGAATTAAATTTATTTAGAAAATTTGTTTGAGGCAATCGCGACCAATCCACCATATTGCTTTCTCCACCAACTCTTTGAGCGAGTCCCCATATCCTTCGAAGAAGCCCCGAAATAGATGG
The DNA here is from genome assembly GCA_035771175.1 of Paratinospora sagittata. Lineage (NCBI taxonomy): Eukaryota > Viridiplantae > Streptophyta > Magnoliopsida > Ranunculales > Menispermaceae > Paratinospora > Paratinospora sagittata. The sequence goes on along the minus strand of JAYMFD010001496.1, from coordinate 7,762 downwards.
AACTCCGTTCCAATATCCCGGTGAATTTTTGACCCCCAAATCTCAAATTTTGGTTTAAATGAACTAAATTTACTTAGAAAATGTGTTTGAGGCAATCGCGACCAATCCACCGGATTGCTTTCTCCACCTACTCTTTAACCGAGTCCCAATATCCTTCTAGCAACCCCCTAGAATAGATGGAACTTTGTTCGAATATCCCGATGAATTTTTGACCCCTAAATATGAAATTTTGGTTTAAATGAACTAAATTTACTTAGTAAATGTGTTTGAGGCAATCGCTACCAATCCACCGTATTGCTTTCTCCACCAACTCTTCGAGCAAGTCCTAATATCCTTCTAGGAACCCCCCGGAATATTTGGAACTCCGTTCCAATATCCCGGTGAATTTTTGGCCCCCAAATCTAAAATTTCGGTTGAAATGAACTAAATATTTTTAGAAAAAGGGTTTGAGGCAATCGCGACCAATCCACCATATTGCTTTCTCTACCAACTCCTTTAGCGAGTCCCAATATCCTTCAAGCAACCCCCAGAATAGATGGAACTCCGTTTCAATATGCCGATGAATTTTTTACCATTAAATCTCAAATTTTGGTTTAAATGAATTAAATTTACTTAGAAAATGTGTTTGAAGCAATCGCGACCAATACACCGGAATGCTTTGTCCGCCTGCTCTTTGAGCGATTCCCAATATCCTTCTATGAACCCTCGGAATAGGTGGAACTCTATTTCAATATCCCGTTGAATTTTTTACCCCTAAATCTCAAATTTTGCTTTCAATGAACTAAATTAACTTAAAAAATTTGTTTGAGGCAATCGCGACAAATCCACCGGATTGCTTTCTCCACCTACTCTTTTAGCGAGTCCCAATATCCTTCTAGCAACCCCCCAGAATAGATGGAACTCCGTTCCAATATCCCGATGAATTTTTGACCCCTAAATCTCAAATTTTGGTTTAAATGAATTAAATTTATTTAGAAAATTTGTTTGAGGCAATCGCGACCAATCCACCATATTGCTTTCTCCACCAACTCTTTGAGCGAGTCCCCATATCCTTCGAGGAAGCCCCGGAATAGATGGAACTCCGTTCCCATATCCCGGTGAATATTTGACCCCCAAATCTCAAATTTTGGTTTAAATGAACTAAATTTACTTAGAAAATGTGTTTGAGGCAATCGCTACCAATCCACCATATTGCTTTCTCCACCAACTCTTCGAGCAAGTCCTAATATCCTTCTAGGAACCCCCCGGAATAGATGGAACTCCGTTCCAATATCCCGGTGAATTTTTGACCCCCAAATCTAAAATTTCGATTGAAATGAACTAAATATTTTTAGAAAAAGTGTTTGAGGCAATCGCGACCAATCCACCAGATTGCTTTCTCTACCAACTCCTTGAGCGAGTCCCAATATCCTTCAAGCAACCCCCAGAATAGATGGAACTCCGTTTCAATATCCCGATGAATTTTTTACCATTAAATCTCAAATTTTGGTTTAAATGAACTAAATTTACTTAGAAAATGTGTTTGAAGCAATCGCGACCAATCCACCGGATTGCTTTGTCCGCCTACTCTTTGAGCGATTCCCAATATCCTTCTATGAACCCTCGGAATAGGTGGAACTCTGTTTCAATATCCCGATGAATTTTTTACCCCTAAATCTCAAATTTTGCTTTCAATGAATTAAATTAACTTAAAAAATTTGTTTGAGGCAATCGCGACAAATCCACCGGAGTGCTTTCTCCACCTACTCTTTTAGCGAGTCCCAATATCCTTCTAGCAACCCCCCAGAATAGATGGAACTCCGTTCCAATATCCCGATGAATTTTTGACCCCTAAATCTCAAATTTTTTGTTTAAATGAACTAAATTTACTTAGAAAATGTGTTTGAGGCAATCGCTACAAATCCACTAGATTGCTTTCTCCACCAACTCTTTGAGCGAGTCCCAATATCCTTCTATGAAGCCCCGGAATAGATGGAACTCCGTTCCATTATCCCGGTGAATTTTTGACCCCCAAATCTCAAATTTTGGTTTAAATGAACTAAATTTACTTAGAAAATGTGATTGAGGCAATCGCGACCAATCCACCGGATTGCTCTCCACCTACTCTTTAAGCGAGTCCTCATATCCTTCGTGGAAGCCCCGGAATAGATGGAACTCCGTTCCAATATCCCGGTGAATTTTTGACCCCCAAATCTCAAATTTTGGTTTAAATGAACTAAATTTACTTAGAAAATGTGTTTGAGGCAATCGCGACCAATCCACCGGATTGCTTTCTCCACCTACTCTTTAAGCGAGTCCCAATATCCTTCTAGCAACCCCCTAGAATAGATGGAACTTTGTTCGAATATCTCGATGAATTTTTTACCATTAAATCTCAAATTTTGGTTTAAATGAACTAAATATACTTAGAAAAAGTGTTTGAGGCAATCGCGACCAATCCACCGGATTGCTTTCTCTACCAACTCCTTGAGCGAGGCCCAATATCCTTCAAGCAACCCCAGAATAGATGGAACTCCGTTTCAATATCCCGATGAATTTTTGACCATTAAATCTTAAATTTTGGTTTAAATGAACTAAATATACTTAGAAAAAGTGTTTGAGGCAATCGTGACCAATCCACCATATTGCTTTCTCCACCAACTCCTTGACCGAGTCCCAATATCCTTCAAGCAACCCCCTGGAGTAGATGGAACTCCGTTTCAATATCCCGATGAATTTTTGACCATTAAATCTCAAATTTTGGTTTAAATGAACTAAATTTACTTAGAAAATGTGTTTGAAGCAATCGCGACCAATTCACCGGATTGCTTTCTCCGCCTACTCTTTGAGCGAGTCCCAATATCCTTCTAGCACCCCCCAGAATAGATGGAACTCTGTTCCAATATCCCGATGAATTTTTGACCCCTAAATCTCAAATTTTGGTTTAAATGAATTAAATTTATTTAGAAAATTTGTTTGAGGCAATCGCGACCAATCCACCATATTGCTTTCTCCACCAACTCTTTGAGCGAGTCCCCATATCCTTCGAAGAAGCCCCGAAATAGATGGAACTCCGTTCCAATATCCCGGTGAATTTTTGACCCCGAAATCTCAAATTTTGGTTTAAATGAACTAAATTTACTTAGAAAATGTGTTTGAGGCAATCGGGACCAATCCACCGGATTGCTTTCTCCACCTACTCTTTAACCGAGTCCCAATATCCTTCTAGCAACCCCCTAGAATAGATGGAACTTTGTTCGAATATCCCGATGAATTTTTGACCCCTAAATATGAAATTTTGGTTTAAATGAACTAAATTTACTTAGTAAATGTGTTTGAGGCAATCGCTACCAATCCACCGTATTGCTTTCTCCACCAACTCTTCGAGCAAGTCCTAATATCCTTCTAGGAACCCCCCCGGAATATTTGGAACTCCGTTCCAATATCCCGGTGAATTTTTGGCCCCCAAATCTAAAATTTCGGTTGAAATGAACTAAATATTTTTAGAAAAAGGGTTTGAGGCAATCGCGACCAATCCACCATATTGCTTTCTCTACCAACTCCTTTAGCGAGTCCCAATATCCTTCAAGCAACCCCCAGAATAGATGGAACTCCGTTTCAATATGCCGATGAATTTTTTACCATTAAATCTCAAATTTTGGTTTAAATGAATTAAATTTACTTAGAAAATGTGTTTGAAGCAATCGCGACCAATCCACCGGAATGCTTTGTCCGCCTACTCTTTGAGCGATTCCCAATATCCTTCTATGAACCCTCGGAATAGGTGGAACTCTATTTCAATATCCCGTTGAATTTTTTACCCCTAAATCTCAAATTTTGCTTTCAATGAACTAAATTAACGTAAAAAATTTGTTTGAGGCAATCGCGACAAATCCACCGGATTGCTTTCTCCACCTACTCTTTTAGCGAGTCCCAATATCCTTCTAGCAACCCCCCAGAATAGATGGAACTCCGTTCCAATATCCCGATGAATTTTTGACCCCTAAATCTCAAATTTTGGTTTAAATGAATTAAATTTATTTAGAAAATTTGTTTGAGGCAATCGCGACCAATCCACCATATTGCTTTCTCCACCAACTCTTTGAGCGAGTCCCCATATCCTTCGAGGAAGCCCCGGAATAGATGGAACTCCGTTCCCATATCCCGGTGAATATTTGACCCCCAAATCTCAAATTTTGGTTTAAATGAACTAAATTTACTTAGAAAATGTGTTTGAGGCAATCGCTACCAATCCACCATATTGCTTTCTCCACCTACTCTTCGAGCAAGTCCTAATATCCTTCTAGGAACCCCCCGGAATAGATGGAACTCCGTTCCAATATCCCGGTGAATTTTTGACCCCCAAATCTAAAATTTCGATTGAAATGAACTAAATATTTTTAGAAAAAGTGTTTGAGGCAATCGCGACCAATCCACCGGATTGCTTTCTCTACCAACTCCTTGAGCGAGTCCCAATATCCTTCAAGCAACCCCCAGAATAGATGGAACTCCGTTTCAATATCCCGATGAATTTTTTACCATTAAATCTCAAATTTTGGTTTAAATGAACTAAATTTACTTAGAAAATGTGTTTGAAGCAATCGCGACCAATCCACCGGATTGCTTTCTCCGCCTACTCTTTGAGCGATTCCCAATATCCTTCTATGAACCCTCGGAATAGGTGGAACTCTGTTTCAATATCCCGATGAATTTTTTACCCCTAAATCTCAAATTTTGCTTTCAATGAACTAAATTAACTTAAAAAATTTGTTTGAGGCAATCGCGACAAATCCACCGGAGTGCTTTCTCCACCTACTCTTTTAGCGAGTCCCAATATCCTTCTAGCAACCCCCCAGAATAGATGGAACTCCGTTCCAATATCCCGATAAATTTTTGACCCCTAAATCTCAAATTTTTTGTTTAAATGAACTAAATTTACTTAGAAAATGTGTTTGAGGCAATCGCTACCAATCCACTAGATTGCTTTCTCCACCAACTCTTTGAGCGAGTCCCAATATCCTTCTATGAAGCCCCGGAATAGATGGAACTCCGTTCCATTATCCCGGTGAATTTTTGACCCCCAAATCTCAAATTTTGGTTTAAATGAACTAAATTTACTTAGAAAATGTGATTGAGGCAATCGCGACCAATCCACCGGATTGCTTTCTCCACCTACTCTTTAAGCGAGTCCTCATATCCTTCGTGGAAGCCCCGGAATAGATGGAACTCCGTTCCAATATCCCGGTGAATTTTTGACCCCCAAATCTCAAATTTTGGTTTAAATGAACTAAATTTACTTAGAAAATGTGTTTGAGGCAATCGCGGCCAATCCACCGGATTGCTTTCTCCACCTACTCTTTAAGCGAGTCCCAATATCCTTCTAGCAACCCCCTAGAATAGATGGAACTTTGTTCGAATATCCCGATGAATTTTTGACCCCTAAATATCAAATTTTGGTTTAAATGAACTAAATATACTTAGAAAAAGTGTTTGAGGCAATCGCGACCAATCCACCGGATTGCTTTCTCTACCAACTCCTTGAGCGAGTCCCAATATCCGTCAAGCAACCCCCAGAATAGATGGAACTCCGTTTCAATATCCCGATGAATTTTTGACCATTAAATCTTAAATTTTGGTTTAAATGAGCAAAATATACTTAGAAAAAGTGTTTGAGGCAATCGCGACCAATCCACCGGATTGCTTTCTCCACCAACTCCTTGACCGAGTCCCAATATCCTTCAAGCAACCCCCAGAATAGATGGAACTCCGTTTAATTATCCCGATGAATTTTTGACCATTAAATCTCAAATTTTGGTTTAATTGAACTAAATTTACTTAGAAAATTTGTTTGAAGCAATCGCGACCAATTCACCGGATTGCTTTCTCCGCCTACTCTTTGAGCGAGTCCCAATATCCTTTTAGGAACCCTCGAAATAGATGGAACTATTTTCCAATATCCAGATGAATTTTTAACCCCTAAATCTCAAATTTTGGTTTCAATCAACTAAATTAACTTAGAAAATTTGTTTGAGGCAATCGCGACCAATCCACCGGATTGCTTCCTCCACCTACTCTTTTAGCGAGTCCCAATATCCTTCTAGCAACCCCCTAGAATAGATGAAACTCCGTTTCAATATCCCGATGAATTTTTGACAACTAAATCTCAAATTTTGGTTTAAATGAATTAAATTTACTTAGAAAATTTGTTTGAGGCAATCGCGACCAATCCATCAGATTGCTTTCTCCACCAACTCTTTGATCGAGTCCCAATATCCTTCAAGGAACCCCGGAATAGATGGAACTCCGTTCCAATATCCCGGTTAATTTTTGACCCCCAAATCTAAAATTTGGTTTAAATGAACTAAATATACTTAGTAAAAGTGTTTGAGACGATCGTGACCAATTCACCGGATTGCTTTCTCTACCAACTCCTTGAGCGAGTCCCTATATCCTTAAAGGAACCCCCAAAATAGATGGAACTCCGTTTCCATATCCCGATGAATTTTTGACCCCCAAATCTAAAATTTTGGTTTAAATGAACTGAATTTACTTAGAAAATGTGTTTGAGGCAATCGCGACCAATCTACCGTATTGCTTTCTCCACCAACTCTTTGAGCGAGTCCCAATATCCTTCTAGCAACCCCCCAGAATAGATGGAACTCCGTTCCAATATCCCGATGAATTTTTGACCCCTAAATCTCAAATTTTGGTTTAAATGAATTAAATTTATTTAGAAAATTTGTTTGAGGCAATCGCGACCAATCCACCATATTGCTTTCTCCACCAACTCTTTGAGCGAGTCCCCATATCCTTCGAGGAAGCCCCGGAATAGATGGAACTCCGTTCCCATATCCCGGTGAATATTTGACCCCCAAATCTCAAATTTTGGTTTAAATGAACTAAATTTACTTAGAAAATGTGTTTGAGGCAATCGCTACCAATCCACCATATTGCTTTCTCCACCAACTCTTCGAGCAAGTCCTAATATCCTTCTAGGAACCCCCCGGAATAGATGGAACTCCGTTCCAATATCCCGGTGAATTTTTGACCCCCAAATCTAAAATTTCGATTGAAATGAACTAAATATTTTTAGAAAAAGTGTTTGAGGCAATCGCGACCAATCCACCAGATTGCTTTCTCTACCAACTCCTTGAGCGAGTCCCAATATCCTTCAAGCAACCCCCAGAATAGATGGAACTCCGTTTCAATATCCCGATGAATTTTTTACCATTAAATCTCAAATTTTGGTTTAAATGAACTAAATTTACTTAGAAAATGTGTTTGAAGCAATCGCGACCAATCCACCGGATTGCTTTGTCCGCCTACTCTTTGAGCGATTCCCAATATCCTTCTATGAACCCTCGGAATAGGTGGAACTCTGTTTCAATATCCCGATGAATTTTTTACCCCTAAATCTCAAATTTTGCTTTCAATGAATTAAATTAACTTAAAAAATTTGTTTGAGGCAATCGCGACAAATCCACCGGAGTGCTTTCTCCACCTACTCTTTTAGCGAGTCCCAATATCCTTCTAGCAACCCCCCAGAATAGATGGAACTCCGTTCCAATATCCCGATGAATTTTTGACCCCTAAATCTCAAATTTTTTGTTTAAATGAACTAAATTTACTTAGAAAATGTGTTTGAGGCAATCGCTACAAATCCACTAGATTGCTTTCTCCACCAACTCTTTGAGCGAGTCCCAATATCCTTCTATGAAGCCCCGGAATAGATGGAACTCCGTTCCATTATCCCGGTGAATTTTTGACCCCCAAATCTCAAATA
>JAYMFD010003549.1:37500-42037 GCA_035771175.1 Paratinospora sagittata | reverse complement strand
TGATACCGCTATACAATTACAACCCGTTTTTGCTCAATGGATACAAAACACCCACGCCTTAGCGCCTGGTGCAACAGCCCCTGGTGCAACAACAGGCACCAGCTTGACTTGGGGGGGTGGTGGTTTAGTAGCAGTAGGCGGCAAAGTGGCTTTGTTACCTATTCCATTAGGAACCGCAGATTTTTTGGTACATCACATTCATGCATTTACGATCCATGTGACAGTATTGATACTACTGAAAGGGGTTCTATTCGCTCGTAGTTCCCGTTTGATACCTGATAAAGCAAATCTTGGTTTTCGTTTCCCTTGTGATGGACCTGGAAGAGGGGGGACATGTCAAGTATCCGCCTGGGATCATGTCTTTTTAGGTCTATTCTGGATGTACAATTCTATTTCGGTAGTAATATTCCATTTCAGTTGGAAAATGCAGTCGGATGTTTGGGGTAGTATAAATGATCAAGGGGTAGTAACTCATATCACAGGAGGAAACTTTGCGCAGAGTTCCATTACTATTAATGGGTGGCTCCGTGATTTTTTATGGGCACAGGCATCCCAAGTAATTCAGTCTTATGGTTCGTCATTATCTGCATATGGCCTTCTTTTCCTAGGTGCTCATTTTGTGTGGGCTTTCAGTTTAATGTTTCTATTCAGCGGCCGTGGTTATTGGCAAGAACTTATTGAATCTATCGTTTGGGCTCATAACAAATTAAAAGTTGCTCCTGCTACTCAGCCTAGAGCCTTGAGCATTGTACAAGGACGTGCTGTAGGAGTAACCCATTACCTTCTGGGTGGAATTGCCACAACATGGGCATTCTTCTTAGCAAGAATTATTGCAGTAGGATAATGGCTAGGAGGATTTGAAAGGCATTATGGCATTAAGATTTCCAAGGTTTAGCCAAGGCTTAGCTCAGGACCCCACTACTCGTCGTATTTGGTTTGGTATTGCTACCGCACATGACTTCGAGAGTCATGATGATATTACTGAGGAACGTCTTTATCAGAATATTTTTGCTTCTCACTTCGGGCAGTTAGCAATAATTTTTCTGTGGACTTCCGGAAATCTTTTTCATGTAGCTTGGCAAGGAAATTTTGAGTCATGGGTACAGGACCCTTTACATGTAAGACCTATTGCTCATGCAATTTGGGATCCTCATTTTGGTCAACCGGCTGTGGAAGCCTTTACTCGAGGGGGTGCTCTCGGCCCAGTGAATATCGCTTATTCTGGTGTTTATCAGTGGTGGTATACAATCGGCTTACGCACTAATGAAGAGCTTTATACTGGAGCTCTTTTTCTATTATTTCTTTCTGCCACATCCTTAATAGCGGGTTGGTTACACCTACAACCGAAATGGAAACCAAGTGTTTCGTGGTTCAAAAATGCCGAATCTCGCCTCAATCATCATTTGTCAGGACTCTTCGGAGTAAGTTCCTTGGCTTGGACGGGGCATTTAGTTCATGTCGCTATTCCCGCATCCAGGGGGGGAGTACGTTCGATGGAATAATTTCTTAGATGTATTACCACATCCCCAAGGGTTAGGCCCACTTTTTACAGGTCAGTGGAATCTTTATGCTCAAAACCCTGATTCCGGTAGTCATTTATTTGGTACCTCCCAAGGAGCAGGAACTGCCATTCTAACCCTTCTCGGGGGATTTCATCCACAAACACAAAGTTTATGGCTGACCGATATTGCACACCATCATTTAGCTATTGCATTTATTTTTCTCGTTGCTGGTCATATGTATAGAACTAACTTCGGGATTGGGCACAGTATGAAAGATCTTTTAGAAGCACATATTCCTCCGGGGGGTCGATTGGGGCGTGGACATAAGGGTCTTTATGACACAATCAATAATTCGATTCATTTTCAATTAGGCCTTGCTCTAGCTTCTTTAGGGGTTATTACTTCTTTGGTAGCTCAACACATGTACTCTTTACCCGCTTACGCATTCATAGCACAGGACTTTACTACTCAAGCTGCGTTATATACTCATCACCAATACATTGCAGGATTCATCATGACAGGAGCCTTTGCTCATGGAGCTATATTCTTCATTAGGATTACAATCCGGAACAGAATGAAGATAATGTATTGGCAAGAATGTTAGACCATAAAGAAGCAATCATATCCCATTTAAGTTGGGCCAGCCTATTTCTGGGGTTCCATACTTTGGGACTTTATGTTCATAACGACGTCATGCTTGCTTTTGGTACTCCGGAGAAACAAATCTTGATCGAACCCATATTTGCCCAATGGATACAATCTGCTCATGGTAAGACTTCATATGGGTTCGATGTACTTTTATCTTCAACGACTGGCCCAGCATTCAATGCGGGTCGAAGCATATGGTTGCCTGGCTGGTTAAATGCTGTTAATGAGAATAGTAATTCACTATTCTTAACAATAGGCCCTGGAGACTTTTTGGTTCATCATGCTATTGCTCTAGGTTTACATACAACTACATTGATCTTAGTAAAAGGTGCTTTAGATGCACGTGGTTCCAAGTTAATGCCAGATAAAAAGGATTTCGGTTATAGTTTTCCTTGCGACGGTCCGGGACGAGGCGGGTACTTGTGATATTTCGGCTTGGGACGCATTTTATTTGGCAGTTTTCTGGATGTTAAATACCATTGGATGGGTTACTTTTTATTGGCATTGGAAGCACATTACATTATGGCAAGGTAACGTTTCACAGTTTAATGAATCCTCCACTTATTTGATGGGATGGTTAAGAGATTACCTATGGTTAAACTCTTCACAACTTATCAATGGATATAATCCTTTTGGTATGAATAGTTTGTCGGTCTGGGCGTGGATGTTCCTATTTGGACATCTTGTTTGGGCGACCGGGTTTATGTTCTTAATTTCCTGGCGTGGATATTGGCAGGAATTAATTGAGACTTTAGCATGGGCTCATGAACGTACACCTTTGGCTAATTTGATTCGATGGAGAGATAAACCAGTGGCTCTGTCCATTGTACAAGCAAGATTGGTTGGATTAGCCCACTTTTCTGTAGGTTATATATTCACTTATGCAGCTTTTTTGATTGCCTCCACATCAGGCAAATTTGGTTAATTTATTTGATTTTTATTTAAAAATATGCTGTATCAGCGAAATCTCATTTGGTTCAAGGGAGAAGGGGTCTGCCTTCTTATATTTTTACATCTCGGATCTGACTTGTATCATTGATAATAATAGGAACTGAACCATTATGGCAAGGAAAAGTTTGATTCAGAGGGAGAAGAAGAGGCAGAGGTTAGAACAGAAATATCATTTGATTCGTCGATCCTCAAAAACAAAAATAAACAAAGTTCCGTCGTTGAGTGACAAATGGGAAATTCATGGAAAATTGCAATCCCCACCGCGCAATAGTGCACCCACACGTCTTCATCGACGTTGTTTTTCGACTGGAAGATCAAGAGCTAACTATCGAGATTTCGGGTTATCCGGACACATACTTCGTGAAATGGTTCATGCATGTTTGTTACCGGGGGGCAACAAGATCAAGTTGGTAAGGATCAAAATATACCTTCATGTTTCTATTGATCTCTATGATCATCGATCATAGAGGACCCCTTTACCATTCTGTATAAATGGGCTATTCTATTTTTATAGATATGGTAGAGGGGCACATCCAATCCTTGTTTGTCCATTAGTTCCCAGCTCTTCTCTTCAGCGCGGGGGTAGAGCAGCTTGGTAGCTCGCAAGGCTCATAACCTTGAGGTCACGGGTTCAAATCCTGTCTCCGCAATAAGTTTTTTGTCAAAAAAATGGGTGGTCTGACTCTGTTAATGTTAACTAGTAATTAATGACCGTTTTTCTTTTGGGATCGGAGGAAAAAAAGGGGGAAGATAGAACCGCTACACTATCATAATCAACTATACCGAATCATTTGTCCTATTACATTATTTCACCATGGGCGGATAGCGGAATCGAACCCGCATCTTCTCCTTGGCAAGAGAAATTTTACCATTCGACCATATCCGCATTTTATTCGCTCCTGATATGCACGTGTATGCCCCCACCTATATGATATACCATGTCTGGATCATATTTGTGCAGGGCTGGATACTATCTCTTCAGGACGATTCGAATGATTAGAATGATTATTAGAATCTAATTATATTCGAGTTATAGTTATCGAATATATTAAATCGAATATAATATATTAAATCGAATATATTATAGAATATAATAGAATATAATATAAATAGAATAATATATTATATGAAATATATTATATGAATATAACGAATTCTCTATTATATATTATATAATATAACATATATTATATAACATATATGACCTATATAATTAACTAAACTATAAAACTATATAAGATAAACTATAAAAATAAGATAAACTATAAAACTATATAATTAATCCATTTTATATGATTTATGATTCTCTATGTTATAAGTTAGAATATATTGATATTGATTTTCTATGTTATAGTTATAATAGATAATCTATATAATCCATATTATATAATCCATATTATAAATTATACATATTATAAATTCTAAATATAAATTAT
>JAYMFD010003549.1:25000-30000 GCA_035771175.1 Paratinospora sagittata | reverse complement strand
CTGATACCTGATACAGAGGAATAAAGAAAAAGGATCCATTTTTCTATCCCTATTTGGTTTAGTTTTTTTTGTTCCCTCTGATCATTCTGATCTTTTGAATGATATAGATTCATATCAAAACCAAGATCTGTAAAGTAAATATAAAGAAAGGAGTAAAAGGAGTAAAATAAAGAAGGGAGTAAAGAAAAAAAGATTCTTTTTTTTTCATTGAAAAATGGATTAGCAATCGATTTGACACGATTTGATAGACAATAGCATTACTAGTAACCCGTGCTGCTCTCACTAAAGTACTAAAGTAAAGTCCAGATATATGTGTATTGTGTATATAGAACTCGTTTATCTGTTATAATTTATCTGTTATAACATAACACGAGAATTCTAGGCGATTCTAAATAGAAAAAAAAAGAGTTTGAATGAAATCATAAGAATAGGGATGCTGTACACCTTATTTCCCTGGGATTGTAGTTCAATTGGTCAGAGCACCGCCCTGTCAAGGCGGAAGCTGCGGGTTCGAGCCCCGTCAGTCCCGTGGATGTATCTTTCAATTCATCCTTCTAGTCTCTGTGAAGAGGAGGGGACCTGGAGCAGAATCTAATTATACGCGGGGAATCCTTATTTCTTTCCTTTGTCGTTTCACATTTATTATCGAATAAAAGAAATACGGGAATTCGAATTACTTCTACTTCCGGTAGTACCAATTGATGGGGGAGAGACATATGCGGATTGCTACAATTGTTGGTAGCACCATATTCAGGATTCCAAGAGATATCGTACTTGTCTGTATTTTTTCTTTCAGATCTATGGAAGGGAATAGCATATCCATATGCTTCCCCCGAACACATAAATAAATTGGGATTCGTTTATTGTATTGTATGATACAAAATAAACTTAACATCATTATCCCGACAGAATACTTTTCTGATTAAAACCACTTCCCCTTCAAGCTCTGATTTTGTATGATCTCAATGTATTCCTAATTGAAAACAATCTATCTATCTCATTTGCTTTGCACACTGAATTTTTTATATATGTCCCAGTCCCAATCCAAGTAAAGAGAATAAAAAAAAAAAAAAAAGACAAAAAAAAGACCCATCTCCCTTAGTGAGGGAATGAATAATCTTTGTTTCTTCCTATGTTAAAGTCCTATTGAAGAAAGACCAAACTCAAAAATAGTGAATTTTTCGAAATATTAGATCTTTTATATGGAATGGAGATTCACCTTTCTTACACCTCTTTGTCTTCCAAGGAAATTAGATCTAAAAAAACTTAGTTTAGAACTGAACCCCGCTTTTTTCCATTTCACTTCGACTATTTGGTTTTTATTTGGATTGGTGACCAATGAAAGTGGAAGATGGGTCAGATGAGACCTCATCAATTGGCTGATTATATAAGGAAGCCGGTAGGTTATAGAAAGGAAAGAATGGAAAAGAGTGATAAATTCAACAGAATTCTTGATTGGATCAGGAATTCCATTTTTTATTCCGTATGGATAAAGGATCTTCCTATGTTATACTATTCCATTCTCGACGATGAATCGATTTGATGGCCTAGATATTGTTATTCATGATATTGATCCGATTCAATATCATCAAGATGCAATTCATCCCATTGAATTTACAGGAGAACTATTTATCATCTCTATGGGATTAGATCCCGAGTTATTGTGAAGCAAAAAAAGGATAAGATTATGGAAGTAAATATTCTTGCATTTATTGCTACTGCGCTGTTCATTCTAGTTCCTACGGCTTTTTTACTTATCATTTACGTAAAAACAGTCAGTCAAAATGATTAATTGGAATTCCTTTCATTTCTTCAATTATTGATAAGAAGTCAAGCTTGATTCAAATTCCACGTTTTAAATGAAATGAGCGGGCTAGAATCAGCATTCTATGCGATCCGATAGTATGGTAGAAAGAAATATATGAACCTTTCCACCATACTATCTATTATTGTATAAAGATATAGGCTTAATTGTATAAAGATATAGGCTTAATTGAATATGTTAATAAGGATCAATCTACAAATACAAAATATATCCTCGTATATGTACATAAAAATTACAAATTACATATATATAATGTACATATAAATAGCACCCCAGTCCTAGTTCTTTATTACATCCATTTGATTTGTAGTGATTACGATCAGTCCAAGATAATCGAATGTAAACTTTTATTCTTATGTTTTGCGGTTTACTAGGTTTCTTATTATTATATCCAATATGGATCCCGGGCCGGGATCCGTCAGAACAATCAAATCAATGGAAGAAGATCATAGTATGGGCAATACAATATATATATATAGAATATTACAATATATATATATAGAATATTACTAATATATATATATAGAATATATATAATATAAGAATAAATTCAATAGAATAAGAATATATCAATACTATCAATACAATAAAATAATAAATAATAGAATATATCAATACTATATAGATAAAAGAAATAAAAGAAGTAGATAAAAGAAATAAAAGAAGATCCTTTTTTTTAGCATTCCGAGGGAGTAGTTGATTGATCCGTTTTCAGATGACCCAAGGATAAATTCTTCGGATTTGGAAAAAGAGTAGTGGATTCTACCCTACCCATTTTTAACGCTTGAACTATGATATGAAGTGAGTGAATAAAGCATAAATATATTTCTAGGGGTGTCTAAAACAAAGGTAAGTGTGCAATAGAATATGTAAATCGCCTAACAAAAGATCTTATCAAGATCTTATTATGCGTAGTACTACCTTGGACAATGACTCTAGTTGCTCTCGCTAGAAAATACACAGCCACGTAATAATAGAACAACTTCCTCCCTGAACAGTAGAGAGGGAAACAAATCAAATTCAAATAAAAAAGGAAAAGGGGGTTCAGTTGCTCCTCATTGTAATGTCCATATAGAATTCTAGTAACAGCTAATTCATCAAAATTTATTATTTTTTTGATTTAGGTTAGGTGGAATTTTGAAATGTATATATTTGTATTTAAAAACGATTTGCAGAACGATATCTGAAATAATTGATACAGTTTTGTTACTCAATTTAATTAGTAGTGTCTTTGTAGTGTCTTTAAAGTCCACTTCTTCCCCATACTACGAGTGAAAGCGAAAATGTAAAAACTACCATTAAAGCAGCCCAAGCAAGACTTACTATATCCATATGAATTATGTCCCCTATCTCTATGAATATGAAGAAATTATTCCATTATTGATCACTAATAATAGTGGAATTAATAGTGCAGAGTCAAAAAGGAATTCTGCCCGAAGGTTATTGATGAACCAACCCCCCCAATCCACCCATAAAAAGTCCCTATATCTGGTAGAATCGGAAAGCATTAAGCACAAGCAAGATACGCAGTTATTCTCTTGGAATTCTCAAGGGAATGTTATTAATATTAATGGAACATGTAGGAATAGTAAGACCCGTTTTTTCTGTTGTTGCCCCTCCAAAAGGCATAACAATATATGATAAAGACTATTCATTTTATTTCCCATTCGACTATTCTAATCTAACTCAAGACCCAGTCAGTAGACACTAGTACTGGAGGGAAATCCAGAAAGTATTGATAGTCCGAGTCTTCTGCTTCTGATGGGCAAGAATTGGGCGATTTCTATCAGCAGAAAGAATAAGGGATTTTGAGTTTCTTGTTGATCAGGCGACACCCGGATTTGAACTGGGGAAAAAGGATTTGCAGTCCCCCCGCCTTACCACTCGGCCATGCCGCCAAAACTATGCAAAATAGATGGAAATATTCCCCCTTTTGTGGGGGGGTTACTTAATCAATCCTGGTTTGATTGGATTTGCATCCTCTTGAATTCCGGTTTCCTTATCCCCTTCCTAATAAACTGAAAAATAAATAAAAAAATCCCTCCTCTTTTGTTTGATTGGAGTCGGTTGATTTTTTTCGATTAATTGTATAGTATCTCAAATCTCAAAACATACAAAGCCCTAAAAACTTGCTTTTTTTATTTATTATTTTATTTATATTATTTATATTTATTTTATATTGAAATATTGAAAATTGAGAGAAAAATGTGGATTTTCGGTCACAGAATAAAGAATTCGGGAGAAAATTGAACCATTAACTATTCACTGTATAATTCATGAAAGGCTCTTGGATCTCAAATTGCTTTTCCTTATCCTCACTTTCATAAGAAAATGACATTGCTACACAACTAATCAGTATCCATTCTTTTTTTTTACTAATCAATCCTTTTTTTCAATTTCAATTATAACAACAATTATGTGTATATGTAAACCCCAGAACAGAAATTGTTACACAGATATAACTAATAACTAATTCGGCATCTTATCATCTTATCTATATATCTATATATGCATATACCCGTAGGGAATTAGTGGAATTATCGTACTCCAATTTTCTTTTGAATCTATTGAATATCAAATAGAAATTATGATATAGCATGGTCTATGTTGCCCCAAGTAGAACTAGGCGATACGCAGATAGCTAGATAGCTCTATCCGTGTGTGCTTAATTTTAATTAAAATTAATAAAAAAAACTCCTCTTCCGCACTTCAATGGTATTCCACGAATTAGACTAACAAATGGATAAGAATATTTCTCTTCGCTGCGAATCATTTTTGAACGATGGAATCCGCAAAACAAAAAAGATTCAAAGAAAAAAGTAAAAATGAACTCTATAATGTCTCCTGATTATTCTGTCTTTTCTGTCTTTATCTCATTCATAACGAACAGATCAAATCCCGAATACATTTACTTTTCTGGTACCCAATCGGATCGTAATATCATAATAATAATATGTAGAAATTGGATTATGTTTGATATTCTATACAACACTCCATAAGTACAACACTCCATAAGTTTTTAATTGGCCGAATTTTGTTTCCCGAAATATTTTCTCACTTCATTTCCACTTGTATCTGATGCAAATTAGAATTTGAGTAGTGAGTAGAAAATTCTCTGTATTCCTTCGCTCATACGTATTTCATACAATGGAGTTAGATAAATTTTCATGTGATT
>JAYMFD010003549.1:20000-22500 GCA_035771175.1 Paratinospora sagittata | reverse complement strand
ATCCAGAAACAATTCGTGTATATATTTCACAGAAACGTGAAATCAAAGTGGGTGATAAAGTAGCTGGAAGACATGGGAATAAGGGTATCATTTCCAAAATTATTCCAAGACAAGATATGCCTTATTTGCAAGATGGAACACCTGTTGATATGGTCTTCAACCCATTAGGAGTACCTTCACGAATGAATGTAGGACAGATATTTGAATGCTCTCTCGGGTTAGCGGGGGATCTGCTAAACAGGCATTATCGAATAGCGCCCTTTGATGAGAGATATGAGCAAGAGGCTTCGAGAAAACTAGTGTTTTCTGAATTATATGAAGCCAGTAAGCAAACGGCGAATCCATGGGTATTTGAACCCGAGTATCCGGGAAAAAGCAGAATATTTGATGGAAGAACAGGAGATCTTTTCGAGCAACCTGTTATAATAGGAAAGTCCTATATCCTGAAATTAATTCATCAAGTTGATGATAAAATCCATGGCCGTTCCAGTGGACATTACGCGCTTGTTACACAACAGCCCCTTAGAGGAAGGGCTAAGCAAGGGGGACAACGAGTAGGAGAAATGGAAGTTTGGGCTCTAGAGGGATTTGGTGTTGCTCATATTTTACAAGAGATGCTTACTTATAAATCTGATCATATTAGAGCTCGTCAGGAAGTACTTGGTACTACGATCATTGGAGGAACAATACCTAACCCTGAGGATGCTCCAGAATCTTTTCGATTGCTCGTTCGAGAACTACGATCTTTGGCTCTGGAACTGAACCATTTCCTTGTATCTGAGAAGAACTTCCGGATTCATAGGAAGGAAGCTTGATCGGAATGAATCAGAATTTTTCTTCTATGATCGACCGATATAAACATCAACAACTTCGAATTGGATCAGTTTCTCCTCAACAAATACGTGCTTGGGCCACTAAAATCCTACCCAATGGAGAAATGGTTGGAGAGGTTACAAAACCCTATACTTTTCATTACAAAACCAATAAACCAGAAAAGGATGGATTGTTTTGTGAAAGAATTTTTGGGCCCATAAAAAGTGGAATTTGTGCTTGTGGAAATTATCGAGTAATTGGAGATGAAAAAGAAGACCCGAAATTTTGTGAACAATGCGGAGTCGAATTTGTTGATTCTCGGGTACGAAGATATCAAATGGGATACATCAAACTGGCATGTCCAGTGACTCATGTGTGGTATTTGAAACGTCTTCCTAGTTATATCGCGAATCTTTTAGATAAACCTCTTAAAGAATTAGAAGGCCTCGTATACTGCGATGTGTGATTTGATCGAAATTCTTATTTTACAGATTCGGAATGAGAAACTGTCATCCCACTCAATCCGATTGGGATGCCCTGGCTCTGACATGTCTCTTGGGAGGAGTAACATGAAGCTCAGAATTTTGGGTGTATTCACTACTCCAAATAAAAAGAAGGGGAGTTGATCTATGGTCGATTCCGTAACAGATAAAATAAATAGGAATTGCTAATTGTACCTCGTGAAAAAGGCTTTTTTCGTGGAATTAACCATTTCATTTCTTTTAGTTTAGAAAGAAATTCTGTTCAAGTAAGCAACACGGTTACGGGAGTCTATCCATCGCATATAGGCTTTTTTAAGGGCATCATGACATAACCGTCGAGGTGAAGTAGAGACCTAAAAGATCGAATAGAACGATACGTCGACAAGTAAATCCCTTATGGGTTCCAAGGTATTCTTTTCAGGTAAGGGGATTCCTCATTCGAAGGGAAGTAGACTACTCAATAATATAATAAATAGAATTAAACATTTCATTTATGTCGTAATTGAATAAGGAATTCAGAAAATTTCAATAAAAGATCTAAAAAAAAAAAAGAAGAATGAATCAATGAAATGTTGGTTGGTCCTCACTGGGAACTTGAGTACGGAGTAGATCTTTTTAGGTTAGGGGTTTTCTAGAAAAAAAATGGAAAACGAGAACCCCTTTGTTTATCTTTGTTTGGTGTAACTACTTGAGCCGGATGAGAGGAAACCTTCACGTCCGATTTTTAAGGGGGGGGGAAATCCTATAGGAACCTATCCCAATTTTTCTTTTGCTAGGCCCGTAGCTAAAAAACCCACTTTCTTACGATTACGAGGTTCATTCGAATATGAAATCCAATCCCGGAAATACAGCATCCCACTTTTTTTTACTACCCAAGGCTTCGATACATTTCGAAATCGAGAAATCGCGACTGGAGCAAGTGCCATCAGAGAACAATTAGCCGATCTGGATTTGAGACTTATTATAGATTATTCATTGGTAGAATGGAAAGAATTAGGGGAAGAAGGGCCCACCGGTAATGAATGGGAAGATAGAAAAATTGGAAGAAGAAAGGATTTTTTGGTTAGACGAATGGAATTAGCTAAGCATTTTATTCGAACAAATGTAGAACCAGAACGGATGGTTTTGTGCCTATTACCGGTTCTTCCTCCCGAATTGAGACCGATCATTCAGATAGATGGGGGCAAACTAATGAGTTCCGATAT
>JAYMFD010003549.1:0-17500 GCA_035771175.1 Paratinospora sagittata | reverse complement strand
ATATTCTACATAATGTGAATATTCCACCAAAAAGTTTTCTTTTAGTTCAAAATGATCAATATGTAGAATCAGAACAAGTGATTGCTGAGATTCGTGCGGGAGCATCCACCGTGAATTTGAAGGAGAGGGTCCGAAAACATATTTATTCTGACTCAGAGGGAGAAATGCACTGGAGTACCGATGTGTACCATGCACCCAAATATACATATGGTAATGTTCATCTCTTACCAAAAACAAGTCATTTATGGATATTATCAGGAAGTCCCTACACATCCAGTATAGTCCCCTTTTTGCTCCACAAGGATCAAGATCAAATGAATATTCATTCTCTTTATGCTGAACGAAGCTATATTTCTAACCTGTCAGTGACTAATGATCAAATGAGACACAAATGCTTTAGTTCGGATCCTTCTGGTAAAAAGGGAGGGAGAATTCTTGATTATTCAGAACCTCATCAAATTATATGCAACTGTCATTGTAATTTCATATATCCTGCTATTTTCCACGCGAATTCTGATTTATTGGCAAAGAGGCGAAGAAATAGATTTATCATTCCATTCCGATCTAATCAAGAACAAGAGAAAGAACTAATATCCCGTTCAGGTATTTCGATGGAAATACCGATAGATGGTATTTTCCGTAGAAATAGTATTCTTGCTTATTTCGACGATCCCCGATACAGAAGAAACAGTTCGGGAATCACTAAATATGGGGCTATAGGGGTGCATTCTATTGTCAATGTCAAAAAACAGTATTTGATTGAGTATCGAGGAACAAAAGAATTTAGGCCAAAATACCAAATGAAAATAGATAGATTTTTTTTTATTCCCGAGGAAATGCATATCTTACCCGGATCGTCTTCCATAATGGTACGGAACAATAGTATCATTGGAGTGGATACGCGAATCACTTTCAATACAAGAAGCCGAGTAGGCGGATTGGTTCGAGTAGAGAAAAAAAAAAAAAGGATTGAACTGAAAATATTTTCTGGAGATATCCATTTTCCTGGAGAGACAGATAAGATATCCTGGCACAGCGGCATCTTGATACCACCAGGAACGGGAAAAAAAAATTCGAAGGAATCCAAAAAATTAAGAAATTGGATCTATGTCCAACGGATCACACCCAGCAAGAAAAAGTATTTTGTTTTGGTTCGACCCGCAGTCACATATGAAATGGCGGACGGGATGAATTTAGCAATGCTTTTCCCCAAGGATCCGTTGCAGGAAAGGGATAATGTGCAACTTCGAGTTGTCAATTATATCCTTTATGGAAATGGCAAACCAATTCGAGGAATTTCTCACAAAAATATTCAATTGGTTCGAACTTGTTTAGTATTGAATTGGGACCAAGACAAAAACGGTTCTTCTTCTTCTATAGAAGGGGTTCATGCTTCCTTTGTTGAAATAAGGGTAAAAGGTCTGATTCGAGATTTTATAAGAATGGACTTAGTGAAGTCCCCTATTTCGTATACCGGAAAAAGAAATAATCCGGTAGGGTCGGGATTGATTCCCGTTAATCGATCAGATCGCACTACTCTCAATCCTTTTTTTTCCAAGGCAAGGAGTTCAACAATCACTTACCCAACATCAAGTAACTATTCGTATGTTGTGGAATAGAAATAAGGAATGCCAATCTTTGATAATTTTGTCATCATCTAATTGTTCTCGAATAGGTCCATTCAACGGTTTGAAATCTAACAATGTAACCAAAAAATCAATTCAAATTAAAAAGGATCCCCCACTTACAATTCGGAATTCGTTGGGTCCTTTAGGGATTGTCCCTAAAATTACGAATTTTTTTTCATTTTACCATTTAATAACTCATAATCAGGTTTTGGTAAATCCATATTTGCTACTTGACAATTTAAAACAGACTTTCCAAGTCCTTAAATATTATTTATTGGACGAAAACGGGAGAATTTATAATCCCGATCCATACAGTAACATGATTTTGAATCCATTCAATTTGAATTGGTATTTTCTCCATCACGATTATTGTGAAGAAACATCAACAATAGTGAGCCTTGGACAGTTTATTTGTGAAAATTTATGTATATCAAAAAATGGACCGCACCAAAAATCTGGTCAGGTTCTCCTTGTTCATGTTGACTTTTTAGTAATAAGATCAGCTAAGCCCTATTTGGCTACTCCAGGAGCCACTGTTCATGGCCATTATGGGGAAATTCTCTACGAAGGAGATACATTAGTCACATTTATATATGAAAAATCTAGATCTGGGGATATAACGCAAGGTCTTCCAAAAGTGGAACAAGTGTTAGAAGTGCGTTCGATTGATTCAATATCAATGAACTTAGAAAGGAGAGTTGAAGGTTGGAACGAACGTATAACAAGAATTCTTGGAATTCTTTGGGGATTCTTGATTGGCGCTGAGCTAATCATAGCGCAAAGTCGTATCTCTTTGGTTAATAAGATTCAAAAGATTTATCGATCCCAGGGAGTGCAAATCCATAATAGGCATATAGAGATTATTGTACGTCAAATAACATCAAAAGTGTTGGTTTCAGAAGATGGAATGTCTAATGCTTTTTTACCTGGAGAACTAATTGGATTGTTGCGAGCGGAACGAACGGGGCGTGCTTTGGAAGAAGCAATCTGTTACCGAGCCGTCTTATTGGGAATAACAAGGGCGTCTTTGAATACTCAAAGTTTTATATCCGAAGCGAGTTTTCAAGAAACTGCTCGAGTTTTAGCAAAAGCCGCTCTACGAGGTCGTATCGATTGGTTGAAAGGCTTGAAAGAGAACGTTGTTCTAGGGGGGATGATACCCGTTGGTACCGGATTCAAAAGATTAGTGCACTGTTCAAATCAACATAGCAACATTCCTTTGGAAATCAAAAAGAAGAATCTATTCGAGGGGAACATAAGAGATATTTTGTTCTACCAAAGAGAATTATTTGATTCTTGCAGCCCAAAGAATTTCCATGATACATCAGAACAATCATTTACAGGATTGACTGAGTGCTAAGAGCGGATTCATCCTTTTAACTTAACTTTAACTATCAGGTCCGGCTATTTTTTGGGGTAAGGTAATAAAAAAAATAACGAATAGAAAGGAATTAATGGCTTGGACCGTGTATCAACGGCCAATCTCTGGTAGAAGGTTCCATCGGAACAATTATTTATTTCATCAAGGTACCTCGTCTCTTTTATTATTATTATAAATAAAAAAGAGAGAAGATGTGTGGGGAGAAATGACAAGAAGATATTGGAACATCAATTTGGAAGAGATGATGGAAGCAGGAGTTCATTTTGGTCATGGTACTAGGAAATGGAACCCTAGAATGGCGCCTTACATCTCTTCAAAGCGTAAAGGTATTCATATTACAAATCTTACTAGAACTGCTCGTTTTTTATCAGAAGCTTGTGATTTAGTTTTTGATGCAGCAAGTAGGGGAAAACAATTCTTAATAGTTGGGACCAAAAATAAAGCAGCTGATTCAGTAGCATCGACTGCAATAAGGGCTCGATGTCATTATGTTAATAAAAAATGGCTCGGTGGTATGTCAACGAATTGGTCCACTACAGAAACGAGACTTCATAAGTTCCGGGACTTGAGAGCGGAACAAAGGGCGGGAAGACTCAACCGTCTTCCAAAAAGAGATGCAGCAATATTGAAGAGACAATTATCTCACTTGCAAACATATCTGGGCGGTATCAAATATATGACGGGTTTACCTGATATTGTAATCATCGTCGATCAGCAAGAAGAATATAAGGCTCTTCGAGAATGTGTCATTTTAGGAATTCCAACGCTTTGTTTAATCGATACAAATTGTGACCCGGATCTCGCGGATATTTCGATTCCAGCCAATGATGACGCTATAGCTTCAATCCGATTAATTCTTAATAAATTAGTCTCCGCAATTTGTGAGGGTCGTTCTAGCTATATAAGAAATCCTTAATTAAGATTAATAATAATAAGATAAGTCAATTACTTCGGTAACTCCATAGATTTATTGAA
This sequence comes from Paratinospora sagittata, assembly GCA_035771175.1. NCBI lineage: Eukaryota > Viridiplantae > Streptophyta > Magnoliopsida > Ranunculales > Menispermaceae > Paratinospora > Paratinospora sagittata. Next base: position 13,516 of record JAYMFD010003549.1, on the reverse strand, counting down.
TCGGTTACTATTCCTGAATATCAAACAAAGACATAAAAATCACTGGGGATATTATGTAATTCTTTGGTATCCGTGGTATCCGAAATACAAAATTCAAGTGGGCAAATTGAGAAAGAGCTGATTGAATCAAAATAATTCCTTATTAAAGTTAAGTTCTATTTCTGTCAGAGGGCAATATGAATGTTCTACCATGTTCCATCCACACACTAAAGGGGTTATACGAGATATCTGGTGTAGAAGTAGGCCAACATTTCTATTGGCAAATAGGGGGTTTCCAAGTTCATGCTCAAGTACTTATCACTTCTTGGGTTGTAATTGCTATCTTATTAGGTTCAGTCACTATAGCAGTTCGGAATCCACAAACCATTCCGACCGACGGTCAGAATTTCTTCGAATATGTCCTTGAATTCATTCGAGACTTGAGCAAAACCCAGATTGGAGAAGAATATGGTCCTTGGGTTCCCTTTATTGGAACTATGTTCTTATTTATTTTTGTTTCGAACTGGTCAGGGGCTCTTTTACCTCGGAAAATCATACAGTTACCTCATGGGGAGTTAGCCGCGCCTACGAATGATATCAATACTACTGTTGCTTTAGCTTTACCTACGTCAGTGGCCTATTTCTATGCGGGTCTTACAAAAAAAGGATTGGGTTATTTCGGTAAATACATTCAACCAACTCCAATACTTTTACCAATTAACATCCTAGAAGATTTCACAAAACCCTTATCACTTAGTTTTCGACTTTTTGGGAATATATTGGCTGATGAATTAGTAGTTGTTGTTCTTGTTTCTTTAGTACCTTCAGTGGTTCCTATACCCGTCATGTTCCTTGGATTATTTACAAGTGGTATTCAAGCTCTTATTTTTGCAACTTTAGCCGCGGCTTATATAGGCGAATCCATGGAGGGTCATCATTGACTAGCTTTCAAAATCGTTTTTTATTTAATCGCATGTCGTGTCCGGAACCAGCGCATGTCGGAACCAGCCTAATTATGAATCATAATATTGTCATTGACTGAACAAATAGAAATAGAATATTCATTGGAGGGGGTATGTGATAAGTGGGCAAAACGGGAATCTTAGGAAAAATATCTTTTCGATTTTTTTCCAGTTCCCTAATATCGAAATCTTTTTTGCTACTACTCTAGCTCTAGATCGTATATACCCTATTTGTATGTATATATTACGTATGTTCCAAAATAGCTTATCTTGAGCCGCCCATCCATTGGGTGGGATAAACTAAAAAAACGCTATTCTCTATTTACATTTCATTTGAGTTCATTCAATTTAACGATTGACTTGACTAAAATTCGAATGAATTGCATGAACTTAGATCAACCAAATCTTGATATTGTATTGATATGTAATGATTCAGTCTAATGAATCCGTCTGTTTGTATTGATGCAGAATAATGATAAAGAACAGGAAAAGAAGAATTTACAAACGAGATAAAAAAAAATAGTGAACTGGGTATATGTAATGGCTATAACCCAACTCTTGTGTATGTTTCAAAGAATGATTCTATAATCCAGTTGTATATCATATAAGATGTGAATGGTTGGTTTACGTTAGGGAAGAAACACATGTATATGTGATATTAGATATTTACTAGTTCTATATGAACTATCCATATATTTTCTTTCCTACCCCACTGTGAATTTAGATGGGGGGGTTCAATGGATGTCTTTCCATTTCATCTGGTACGAATGACGAAACAGATGAAATCAAGCATATAGAAGAGAAAGGGCGAAGAATTGAAAGAATGGTTCGGAACAAAGAAATGGAAGAACTAGAGCCTAACGGATTGATAAAGACTCCATGGATAGGAACTAAAAACGAGATATCGAAGTAGTTCTGATGATTCAATAATCGCATTACTTCAATTCACAGTTCGTAGTTACTTCGACTGCATGGATCTTAGTAATGCAATAGAATAATAAGTCATAATTCATTGGTTAATTGTATCATTAACCATTTTCTTTATTTTTGTGCGAGGAGCTTACCATGAATCCACTGATTTCTGCTGCTTCCGTTATTGCTGCTGGATTGGCTGTAGGACTTGCTTCTATTGGACCTGGGGTTGGTCAAGGTACTGCTGCGGGCCAAGCCGTAGAAGGTATCGCAAGACAACCAGAGGCAGAGGGAAAAATACGAGGTACTTTATTGCTTAGTCTGGCTTTTATGGAAGCTTTAACAATTTACGGACTGGTCGTGGCATTAGCGCTTTTATTTGCGAATCCCTTTGTTTAATCCTAGAAATTTGAAAGTTTTTTCTTAGTCTTGTATTGCCTTGGATTTGCCGCTTGCTTTTTCGAATTATATCAGGATTTCACTCCTACAATCACTTTCATTTATTTGTTGAGACAATACCCTGCGGTGAAGGACTAATTTGAAGATGAGGAAGAATTAGTGGATCCACTCTCTTTCTTCCTTCCCGTTCTTAGTCCAATAAACCTCTTCTCCGTCTTTAGGAAGTGTTGCAACAAACAAGGTATTTTGCAATTGACATGAGATCTGGGATCTAATTCTAAATAAGTATTTTTCTTATTGTTATTGGTAACTTCAATTGAAATAAGAAAATTGAAAGAAAATAATAATTGAAAAATTCAATAACAAAAAAATGAAAAAAAAAAATAATTCAATTCAATATAATATGAAGTTAACGGAATTTTCATAAATATAAATATTAATAAAAAATTCAAAAAATAAAAAGAACTCTGTTCAATTTAGTTAGTCCTACCTATAAGAGGAGATCATATGAAAAATGTAACCGATTCTTTCGTTTCCTTGGGTCACTGGCCATCCGCCGGGAGTTTCGGTTTAAATACCGATATTTTAGCAACAAATCCAATAAATCTAAGTGTAGTGCTTGGTGTATTGATCTTTTTTGGAAAGGGAGTGTGTGCGAGTTGTTTATTTCAAGAATAGGCTGGATCCAACCAGTTGCGCTTTTTTTCTTTCCTTTATAACTTTCCTTTATAACTAGGAAGGAATAGTGTACGATCTCGCGAATTACTTCTGAATAAATTTATAAATCATATGTACGAACCATAGCATTTCGTGACTTATTGGTAAATCCACTTTGATTCTCTATCCACCAATAATGTGGGGCTCTTAACATGGTTAAAGCTAAATTTTTTGAAGTCGAGGTGCAACACTGGTACTCTTTCTACCACTATGTATGGACATGGTCTCAAAAAGACTAACTAGTTGTAATTTATCTGTTATAGAACACTCATATCGATAAAATAATTTGAACCATTTACTGGAAGGGGGGCACCCTGCCTTTTTTATCCAATGCTGAATCGACGACCTATGTATAAAATAAGAAGAGTTTTTTGGATTTGAAGATAAAAAATCGAAAAAAAAAGAAACAACTTTGCTGATAATTACAGATTCTTTATCTGGTCGGAAGAGTCCTCCAAATATTCTGGTTTTGGATTAACGATCCGTTTCTATGTTTTGGAAGACGAACAGAGAAGAGAGGATAAGCTCATTACATTAAAAAAAGATAGGGGAATGCCCCATAAGTGACTGGGCGTGAGAGCCAAATGAATTGAAAGATTCATGTTTGGTTCGGGAAGAGATCATAGAATTTTGTAAAGGAATGGGAAGATAATCTACTTTCATTAAGTGATTTATTAGATAATCGAAAACAGAGAATCTTGAGTACTATTCGAAATTCAGAAGAACTGCGTGGGGGGGCCATTGAACAGCTGGAAAAAGCCCGGGGCCGATTGCGGAAAGTGGAACTGGAAGCCGATGAATATCGAGTGAATGGATACTCCGAGATAGAACGAGATAAATTGAATTTGATTAATTCAACTTATAATAATTTGGAACAATTAGAAAATTACAAAAATGAAACCATTCAGTTTGAACAACAAAGAGCTATTAATGAAGTCCGACAACGAGTTTTCCAACAAGCCTTACAAGGAGCTCTAGAAACTCTGAATAGTTGTTTGAATAGCGAGTTACATTTACGCACCATCAGTACTAATATTGGGATGTTGGGGGCGATGAAAGAAATAATTGATTAGTCTTTCTACCTTAGGTATTATTTATTTAATTTTCTAGTTGATTTTTTTCCTTTGCTGCTGAAAAAGAATAAAGAAAGACTCATGGTAACCCTTCAAGCCGACGAAATTAGTAATATTATCCGTAAACGTATTGAGCAATACAGTAGAGAAGTGAAGATTGTGAATACTGGCACCGTACTTCAAGTAGGCGACGGCATTGCTCGTATTCACGGTCTTGATGAAGTAATGGCGGGTGAATTAGTAGAATTTGAAGAGGGTACAATAGGCATTGCTCTGAATTTAGAATCAAAAAATGTTGGTGTTGTATTAATGGGTGATGGTTTGATGATCCAAGAGGGAAGTTCTGTAAAAGCAACAGGAAGAATTGCTCAGATACCAGTGAGCGAAGCCTATTTGGGTCGTGTTATAAATGCTTTGGCTAAACCCATTGATGGTCGAGGTGAAATTTCAGCTTTTGAATCTCGGTTAATTGAATCTCCCGCTCCAGGTATTATTTCGAGACGTTCCGTATATGAGCCCCTGCAAACGGGGCTTATTGCTATTGATTCGATGATCCCTATAGGACGAGGTCAGCGCGAATTAATTATTGGGGACAGACAGACCGGTAAAACAGCAGTAGCTACCGATACTATTCTCAATCAAAAAGGGCAAAATGTAATATGTGTTTATGTAGCTATTGGGCAAAAGGCATCTTCTGTAGCTCAAGTAGTGACTACTTTCCAGGAACAGGGGGCGATGGAATACACTATTGTGGTAGCCGAAACAGCGGACGCGCCCGCTACATTACAATACCTTGCTCCTTATACAGGAGCGTCTCTGGCTGAATATTTTATGTACCGTGAACGACATACTTCAATCATTTATGATGATCCCTCCAAACAGGCACAAGCTTATCGCCAAATGTCTCTTCTATTACGAAGACCACCCGGTCGTGAAGCTTATCCAGGAGATGTTTTTTATTTGCATTCACGCCTTTTGGAAAGAGCCGCTAAATCAAGTTCTCGTTTAGGTGAAGGAAGTATGACTGCTTTACCAATAGTTGAGACTCAATCGGGAGACGTTTCGGCTTATATTCCTACTAATGTAATTTCCATTACCGACGGACAAATATTTTTATCTGCCGATCTATTCAATGCTGGAATCCGACCTGCTATTAATGTGGGTATTTCCGTTTCCCGAGTAGGATCTGCAGCTCAAATTAAAGCCATGAAACAAGTAGCTGGCAAATCAAAATTGGAATTGGCTCAATTCGCAGAGTTAGAAGCCTTTGCACAATTCGCTTCTGATCTCGATAAAGCGACTCAGAATCAATTAGCAAGAGGTCAACGATTACGTGAGTTGCTCAAACAATCTCAATCCGAACCGCTCCCGGTGGAAGAGCAGATAGTGATGATTTATACTGGAACGAATGGATATCTTGATTCGTTAGAAATTGGACAGGTAAAGGAATTTACCAATCAATTACGTAACTACTTAAAAACAAATAAACCTCAGTTCCAAGAAATCATCTCTTCTACCAAGACGTTCACCGAAGAAGCAGAAGCCCTTGTGAAGGAAGCTATTCAGGAGCAGCTGGAGCGGTTTCTACTTCAGGAACAAACATAAATAAATTGATCATTCTTATCTTAGTACAAAGGAAATCGTTGATAAACGTCTCGAATTCAAATCATTCAAACAAACTATCTTTCTTGACCTAGAAATCTAAAAAATAGATGGAAAAAAATTGCGTCCAATAGGATTTGAACCTATACCAAAGGTTTAGAAGACCTCTGTCCTATCCATTAGACAATGGACGCTTTTCATTCCGACTTTGCTCTTTTCTTTCGCATTTTTTGCCTTTCCTATCTCGATCCCCTGTTCGGAAAAAAAAAGAATAAGATTGCATGTGAGAGGATTGAGGGAATAAAGAAAAGATGCGTATTTGCAGTTATTCGTGTGTGTATCATAATGAAATTCAATTAATAATTAATATGTGGATGTAGCGGGTAGCGGGAATCGAACCCGCATCGTTAGCTTGGAAGGCTAGGGGTTATAGTCGACGTCAATTCATCATTTTGAACGTCTCTAATTCAAAACCGAACATGAAACTTTGGTCTCATTCGGCTTCTTTATGGCAGATAGATGAATTCCCAGATCTAAGTCGTAAACGAATTAAATAAAAAAAAATGCAAATAAAAGAAATTCGACCCATAACATCTATGTCAGCTTTTCTTTTCGGTCTGAATGCATTCAAACAAAACAAAACGACGCGCTTTCTAGATGATCCTTTTAGAAAAGAAGAGGGTAATTATAACAAATTTTTCTAGTTACTTCGTTCTCTATTTCTACTTGCGTGAATCCGGAGGAAAAGAAGTGTGTTTCCACCGAGCTAAAACAATATGTCGATAGCTTTAGTAAACCAAAATCATCGTTTAATAGCTATTTCGCTCCAATCTCCCCTCTAAAGATAAAGAAGAGATTGAAGATCTAGTTACGATTAGAAATACACTTTTTTATCTTCATCCATGGATCTGTTACTCATACGCATCCAATTGAGAGTCGTGATACAACTCAAAAAAAAATTATGCTTCGTGCTTCCATAATCCAATTGGTAAATTTCTAATTGACCCTTGGATACAAATCACGAGAATGTATATTCTTCCTCAAATCGGTTATTGAGAGGTAAAGGATTTAATCCTTTTAAGAAATAAAGTTTTTAATCGGAATATGAATCAAACCGAAAGACCCCTTAACTATTTAAGTTGTGAATAGAACGAATCGCACTTTTACCACTAAACTATACCCGCTACAATGTGATTGTTGTATATGATACATGAATGGACCATTTTTCGAACAAGGGCATCAGACGTAATCAAGATAGAATCAGAACAAAATACTGAAATTGGAGTGTTGACATATTTCGTCGGGTGAATTTGATGAGCTAGGAAAATCCAGGACCATTGAAATAACGAGTTCTTTTTTCTTTTGCTGGGGAAGTCTTTTTAAGGAAGGGCACTTCTATCATAGAACCTTTCTTTTGTTCCAATTGTTGTTGCTTCACTAACAAATAAGTATTCTTGTTTTCAAATCTGATAATTAAAATCGTTTTATCTATGATTCATCGGAGCAAAACAAGAAATCGCTTAGCTGGGTTAATATAACCTAGCCAGGACGGGAAAAGACCGTTCATTTCGGACAAAATCAAAGAGGTATTCGTTACTTTTGTTTATTTTACTCTTTTTTTTATTGGATTGGAGATATCACATTATCGAAATTGAATTTGAATGAAATTGCTGCTAAATGCTAAAATAATAGAGAAATTTGTATCTTTTGTATCTTTGTATCTATACTATAACTATAGAATCAAGAAAGAAAACAAAAAGACTTTTGTTTTAATTCATGCGTAACATAAACATAGTAATTGTATTTTTTAATTGTTAATTGGGAGAGATGGCTGAGTGGACTAAAGCGGCGGATTGCTAATCCGTTGTATGAGTTATTCGTACCGAGGGTTCGAATCCCTCTCTTTCCGTTCCCTTTAATGATTTGACTTGAGATTTTTCTTTAATTCTAAAGAAAAATCTCAAGCCCCTTTTTATCATAGTTTAATCTCTGGAATAGAAAAAATCATAAGATAAGAAATCAAGCAAAGAAAATGAGAACCCCTTTCTTTTTATTTTATTCCCCACGCCCAGGATTACGTCCTGGATCATTAGATAGGAATCCGAAGATGAAGAGAGAAACAAAGAATATCACTACTGTGTAAACGAAAAGTTTGAGAGTAAGCATTACACAATCTCCAAGATCATTTTTTGGAAAAAAAAAGGGAATAGATTATCCATTTTTATACCACACATCACATCATATTTTGCTTTGACACCAAGAGATGAAGTGGTTTCTAGAAAAGAAAGGCATTTTCAGAAATTCATTTGTAAGAAGATTCTTTCAGTATCAAGCAGTATCAAAAATTTATATCCACAATTAGTTATTGTGAGGGACCCTAATCGGATAGGGTCCTTGTTCATACTGGAAGTGGAAGATCAGAATGAAGAAATGCGGAGATCCAGATTCATTGCAACTATCCAAGAATTTCCATGTTTGAATCGAGGGTTCATAATGTAAGACTTATCTCATCTTATCAATTGTTAGAATCTTTTTTTTTATCGAATAAATCATGAATATTTGTAGGACAGTATTAAGGATCTCATCGAAAACTTACAGCAGCTTGCCAAACAAGGGCTAAGAGAAAAAAAAACACAGGTATGACTGGCATAATATCTACGATTGGATTGAAAATAGCATAAGCCTCAGGCAATTTAGCAAAGACAAAACCACTTGAGTGAAGGGCAGAATTAAGCCAGATACAGATCAAACTAAAGGTATTAAGCATAACAAACATTTCATTCTTGGAGATAATTGTATTTTGATTGAGTTATTGATATAAGGAAAAATGAAGAAAGTAAAGTAAACCAAAAAAGAAAATACCGCTTTTTCTTTGACTTACCCAATAGAAAATCCTTCAATTTTCAAATGAGAATTGAATTTCATACAATATCTTAATTGAATTATATGTAATGATCAATAAATTAAGATCAATAAATTAAGTTTCATTCTTTCACAACTACGCGGGTTAAACCCTAGCAACAATCTAACATATTCCAAGTGGGAATTGACGAACAATCAATACCGATATTAGTGTTTATTGGTGTAGGATAGAAATCTAAATAAATGGGGCGTGGCCAAGTGGTAAGGCACCGGGTTTTGGTCCCGTGACTCGGAGGTTCGAATCCTTCCGTCCCAGAGCAGTCTGATTCTATTAAAATAAAGGATTGTTCTATTTAACTTAACAATACCAATCTTCTGTTTAAGAGTGTAATGTTGAATACAGAATAAAGTGTGATCCTTTTTCTGATTTCTTATAATTCAGGAAAGAATTACAGCCTTCCCGCTCTTTCTCACAAACCGAATTGAATCCAAATGAGATGCGGATGTAACTCAATCCATTTGAGATTCAAGTAAAATGGGAACATGAATCAATGTATAATTCAAAAAATAGGATGTGCTGTTCAGCGTATGCATGTCTTGCTCATTTTCATATTGAAGTTAGTTACTTAGGCAAACTTTACCTCCTATATCCATTTTATATCCATTTGGATTCTCAATGCTTTTGAATTAGAATGTGAAAGAAAAGCCTCTATATTCCCTATTTCGTGTTATATCTACAGTTCCTATATTTGAATAGGGTACTAATTCTCCGTTCTGTTGATCCTGAATTCTAAACAGGGGAGGCTCTTAGTACTAATTGAATTCCATTACTCGGATTAAGGTTCCTAAGACTCCGTTGGGTTAAAATCAAACTAGGAATAAAACAAGCAATAAATCTGTGCCTGTTTAGCTTTCCAACTAGACAAGTTGGAAACGTAATCTAATTCAAAATCTTCAAAATCTAATTAAAGAGATTTTTTTAGTTTAGTTGTTTTTAGTTTAGTACTTCGAGAAAGAATTGGATCTTTTATGATTGATCGTCTTGCAAAATTAGTTGAAGATGTAAAGAACTTGGTTACTTGTGTTTTTTAGAAGTTGTTTCATTGATACAAGAAAATATGGGGTTAATGACTTGATGAGACTTCTACATCTAAATCGATAAATAGAAATACCGACCTCCATCCATCCATATAGAAAAATGAGAGTATCGAATACTATGCTATGTACTGATTGAACCAATGACTATTCATGATTTCATATTGAATCAAGTCCATACTTGACTGGTTCCAAACTAGAGGAATGTTATGGTAAAACTTCGTTTAAAACGATGTGGTAGGAAGCAACGTGCGACTTGAAGGACATGATCGGCTGTGGATTTTTACATCCACCATTCTTTTATGAAGGTGCTCTTGGCTCGACATAGTTTGTTCTGTTCTATTCGAACCCCTATTTCGTTGGGTTTATTGGGTTTAAGTAAATAGTACATGATGGAGCTCGAGTGAAAAGGATTGGATTGATTCATTTCTCAGAGGCAAGGATCTAGGGTTAGTGTCAATCAATAAGTTGGAACAACTTCGTAAGTATATCGCTAATCTATATCGAAATAGAAATCGAAAGTATCCAATTCGCACAAAAGTGTCAAATCCAAAACAAAAGGAAATCGTGTTTCGAATTGGTAACCTATTTCGATCAAAAGTGGATTACACGGGAATCAATTATTCGTAAAATTCTTTCATACAAAGAAATCGCAAAAGGTATGTTGCGGCCATTTTGAAACGATTAAGGATCACCGAAGTAATGTCTAAACCCAATGATCCAAAACAAAGATGAAGGATCCCGAAACAAGAAAACGCCATTTTCAATTGTCTCAACAATTGGATCAGAGTATCAGAGTAAGGAATAAAAAAAATGTATTCGAAACGAGACAAAGAGGGGGGTTCGAGATAGCTCAATAAATGAAATGCCTAGTCCTAAGGATTTTCCTTTGAACTCTGTGAAAATTATCCAACTTGAGTTAGAAGTACGAATGCTTTTTCTTTTTTTTCGTGAACGGTGAGGAAGAAGAAAAAACGAATCAAACAAATCATAATCTAATTGATTAGATGATGTTATGGATCTATTGGCTACTATATACATAATTCGAATCATTCTTTCTCGAGCCGTATGAGGAGAAAACCTCCTATACGTTTCTAGGGGGGGCAGTGTTCATCTACATCTATCCCAATGGGCCATCTACCGAATCGTTGCAATTGATGTTCGATCCCGAAGAGAAGGAAGAGATCTTCGGAAAGTGGGTTTTTACGATCCGATAAAGAATCAAACTTATTCAAATGTTCCCAATATTCTATATTTCCTTGAAAAAGGTGCCCAACCTACAGGAACTGTTCATGATATTTCAAAGAAGGCAGGTGTTTTTCAGGAACTTCGCATTAATCAAACGAAATTCAAGTCAATTAATGACTAAATAAATATGAATAAAGGGGGGTGCCCTTTATGCTAGCTTTGTGTAATTTTCTCTTTACTCCGTTTTCTCCATTTTTTTGCTCTATTTAGACTTATTTACTTTCTATTAGTTATTTACTATTTTTAATTCTATTAGTTTTAGTTTGGTCCCATATGATTTCATATTCAAATTGAATATTTCCTATAATATTCTAATATTCTATCCTATAATATTCTAATAATTCTAATATTCTAATAGAACTATAATTCTAATATTCTAATAGAACTATAATTCTAATATTCTAATAGAACTAATAGAATATGAACTAAAACTAATAGAATATGAACTAAAACTAATAGAATTATAGAATATAATATTATTTATTAGAATATTCTTTATAATATATAATATCATTAATATTAATATAATATCATTAATAGAATATATATAATATATATTATAATATATATAGAATATCATTAATATAATATATATAATATATATAGAATATCATTAATATAATATATAATATAATATAGGATTTCATATTTCATATTATATGATATGATTCCTACGATTTCCTATTTCGTTATTTTTTTATTATTTCATATTCTTATATATTTCGAATTTAGAATATATTTCATAATTGAATTGATTTTTTAAATAGAAAATAGAAGTAAAAAAAAAATAGAATATATATTCTTATTCTAAATATTCTATTACAATATTACAAATAGAATATATATCTTCTAATATATATCTTCTATAGTGATATGAGATATAGTGATATGAGATGCATAAAAAAATGAATAGAGGAGCTAACAGGATCTATAAAATTCTGGGATTACTCCCAATCACGTGGTTTTTTTGAGACCCCGCAAAAAATAGGTTGAGCTTGCTTATTCTATCTTTATAGATATTGACTAAACCCGAGATTTTCTTCTTCTTTATTTAGAATTTATATTATTCAATATTCTTAAAATATTGAATTTCTTTTCTCTACTCACATTTAGATTTATTATTATTATTATTTATATTATTTATTATAAATGTGCATTCTCGCTGTAATGCCAATTCAACATTATTTATATTATTTATTATAAATGTGCATTCTCGCTGTAATGCCAATTCAACACAAGCCCTTTTTTTATTGAAATTTATTTCATTTCTTTTGTTTTCTCAATGTTCATATTGACAATAGTGTATTGACCAAATAGAATTCGATCGTGGATAAATAGGTCTATTTATCTCCGCCTCAAAAAAAAAGAAAATCAGTTTGAGTTTTTACTTTATACAAATGCTATACAAATGAATGATAGGTTCGTTGAATTTGATGTGACACAAGAAGTCTCTTCTGATTAAAAAAAAAGAAATTAATAAAATAAAAAAAAGAGGATCAATTTTCTATACTTATCATTTCTCTGGGAATCTCGTTTATTTTCACCTGATATGTTTGTTCATTTTTATGTTCTATGTTCAGAATCCACTATCAAATGCATTTTTTTTTTAGATTTGTTGTGTTGCTAGTTCAATGTTTTGATGGGTCGTGGAATCCAATCTCTTTTTTTATGTCGATTCTGATCGTATCCACACGCCATAATTACAATTACATTATTCGGGTTGCTAACTCAACGGTAGAGTACTCGGCTTTTAAGTGCGGCTAGAATCTTTTACACATTTGGATGAAGCAATGGATTCGTCCATACCATTGGTAAAGTTTGTAAGACCACGACTGATCCTCAAAGGGAATGAATGGAAAAAACAGCATGTCGTATTATATTAATGAAGAACTCTAAGAGTGCGTGATCCTTACCGGATCCGTACAAAATCTCGCTGAAAGCAGGCAAAAATCAATTCATGTTTGGGTCGAGTGAATAAATGGATAGAGCCCTACGGCTCCAATTATATAGGGAAACAAAAAGCAACGACTTTCTGTTCTTAATTCGAATGATTACCCGATCTAATTAAACGTTAAAAATATATTAGTGCCTGATGCGGGAAAAGGGTCTCCCATAAAAAATAAGTGGATTCTCTATTTTTTTACTGAATCCTAACTATATCCCAATTCTAGAGTGGAGATGAATGTGTAGAAGAAAGAGTATATTGATAAACAGAATGGATTCTAAAATCAAAAGAGCGATCGAGTTGAAAAAATAAGGACTTCTAGCCATCTCCGTAGTGTATTCTATAATGAATACAGACCCATTGGATGGAAAAGAAAGAATCCGTTGATTAACCTATCTGTTTCGAGGTATCCATTTTATTCTTACTATATACCTTGTTTTGACTCGATCGCACTATGTATCATTTGATAACCCAAGAAATCCCCTGCCTTTGGTTCAACTGGAATTTCACAAAAATGGAAGAATTACAAGTATATTTCGAAATAGATAGATCTCGACAAAAAGAAAAAGACTTCCTATACCCACTTCTTTTTCAGGAGTATATTTATGCCCTTGCTCATGATTCTAGTTTAACTAGAGCGATTCTGTACGAACCTGTGGAAAATTTCGGTTATGACAAGAAATCTAGTTCACTAATTGTAAAACGTTTAATTACTCGAATGT
>JAYMFD010003766.1:25000-40228 GCA_035771175.1 Paratinospora sagittata | reverse complement strand
TGAAGGTGATCTTGGAAATGACGACGCCTGTGAATGTGAAAGGAGTAAGGTCCTTCCTGGGACACATTATTACCGGCGTTTTCGAAATGATTTAGCTATGGCCCCTAGACTTGTTATTGAATAAAGGTAGTCAGTTTGTTCTTCGCGGCGCCCTGAAGGAAAAATGCGCATCGGCGCCTTTTCAGCTGATAAATGGTGTACTTTAGGTTCGGAGTACTCCGTGTGTGTATTTGGCCTCTGATGTGATGCGAGAGGCACACCAGGAGTCGCCCGGAGGCTTATAAGGTAAAGGCGGGCTCTCAAATCGCCATCCCCGGTCTCACCTGCAGCAACCCTTCTCCGACCAATTGAAGTGGCCCAAGCACGTGTATAGGCGTAGGAATTGCTTTTTCTCTATCTTGAACACAGGAGTCTTCTTATAGCTATATCTTACCACTGGATTGAACCAAAAGAAAGCATCAATCTACTCGAATATGTTAATAACTGATCGAGTCCGTTAGGACGAGCAGCCAGTGAGTGGGAAACAAAAATGAGACTCCCTTTCTTCTAAACCAAGACATACCCGATGATAAGCAATGAATTGAGGATCCATAATGCCATGATAGAGTTTTCGCGTTCATACAAGAGAGACTTAGTCGGCGGATGAAGAGCCAAGAGCAGGAGCCCAAACTAGAATAGGTGAATTATTAACCAACTATTCCACTATTCACCTCCAAGGATGGAAGAGCTGATTCGTCTTCGAGCATCGCTGGCAATAAACCTCGTTGAGAGAGCAGCACGAACCTAGGTTGATTCTACAGGAATGGAATCATAGATTGAAACTTAGGCAAGCCCCTTGAGACTGGCAAAGTTCATCATTCAGTGGTGGGGTGCTCATAGAAAAGAAGGCGTCGCCCAACGAGTGGCGGATTTGGATGGAGTCTCGCTTTGATGCTGGGGAGATCCATAGATCTGGATAGAGTCTCCCTCATAGATAGAGGAAGAGTACGCGCTAACGCGCGCTACGGCTTACGCAGTTGATCGGATCAGATAACCCTTCGTGCAACCAACCAAACCCGGCACATCAAATGGATATCAACAAAAAGGGGGTATGGCTGAGTGGCTTAAGGCATTGGTTTGCTAAATCGACATACAAGAAGATTGTATCATGGGTTCGAATCCCACTTCCTCCGGCACGGAAGTGGAACGGGCGGGCGAAATCACGTGAGAGAAAGAACCTCTTGGTTCCATTCCCCGGAGGACAGAATAGCACTACTTAGTGAAATTGAGCGGAAAGCCCGTTACGCCTTGTTTTTGTTTGACCGGCCTATCTTCTTTCTAGTTGCAAGCTCCCTCCGGCCGTCCAGTCCCTGGGCGGCTCTCGTTCTGGAGCATGTTGGGAGATTAGGCGGCAGTTGAAAGAGCTACTCGAAAGCTTGACGAACAAGCAAAAAAAGCCCTAACCCTTTTCTTTTCTGAGTTTGAGGCTTTTCCCTTACTAGTCAAGTGGTAAGGTAGGGCGCTATTCGATGAAGAAAACAGACTTTAGGAGAGTGGTTCAGGTAGCTCAGCTGGTTAGAGCAAAGGACTGAAAATCCTTGTGTCAGTGGTTCGAATCCACTTCTAAGCGGGCGAAGGGTCCAAAGGACAGGTAGCCGGGGGCGAGCCTGATTTGAGATTCAAGTGAAAGAGGAAGCCCAAGTGAGCGCTCCTGCACTATAAGGCTTTTTGGCGTCGCCCTATGAAGCTGGAGGCAGATTCTCTAAAAAAAGCGGTCGATTACTCGGATTGGTTCTCGCGTCCCTGTGCCCAAAAGGATGGGCGAGTTCGGTGCAAGTGTTCATGGATAGGGTGGATCTATATGCTCCGGGGGGTGAGACGAGGTGTAGCGCAGTCTGGTCAGCGCATCTGTTTTGGGTACAGAGGGCCATAGGTTCGAATCCTGTCACCTTGATGTGAAGGGCCGAAGTGCAAAGCCAGTAGCCTATCCGTAGTCAAGTCAGGAAGGCAGACGAAAAGACTTTTCAAGTAAAGACTAAGGGAAAGAATCTCTTTCTTCAATGGATTCTGTGATCGAATGTCGGGCAAAAAACTAGGGCTTTTCTTATGAGATTCTTAATCAGTATCTCTGTCATCTTATGACTAGCGCACTTTGGGACTGGGGCTTGACTTGGGGAGCCGTTTTCTTTGCTCCATTTGTTGAGTTTCTCGATTTTTTCCTTTCTGCCATGATGGATAGAGCACCTCTTTCCCATCTCCAGTGGTCTCGGCCCTTCGCAACGACCGCTTTTCGATCTCAACCTCCCCCCTGGCTCCTGAGCCGGAGCCTGCCGGAACTTTCGGAGGAGGAAGACCTTTCTCATGAAAAGGACCAAAGCCGCATAAAAGCCATTATTGAAAACAAAAACAAGAAAGGTATGCGGCTGAGGTTTCCAAGACGAAGAAACAAATCCTTAATGAGATCGAAAAGATCTTCGATGAAAGAAGGGGGGTGAGAATTTGACACCCCTTCAAAGGGGCCAATGCATCACTGAAGTCAATCAAGAATTCCTTTCATTTTTACTTCAAAATTCTCAAAGTGATGTAAGACAGGCTCTCAAGCCTCCATAAAATATATATATATAAAGGAAAGGTTCACAGCAAGAGCATCTGGCAGGCGGGGTGTCAGCAGTTGGCCAAGCGAAAGAACAACATCACATGAATCTCTTTGTGGATCACTTTTCCTAGTCGCATAACCAAAGAAGAGGAGTCTGACTACGGAGCATGCAATAAAGTGTAAACAAGGCTCTTGCGCACATATCCAATATTGGTTTGCTTCCTCCACTGCACACACACGGCTAGTCAAAATCTTTAATGACAACGAGAAGACTGAAAGCGAGATTGCAGGCGAGTTGGTTAACGCGGATCCCAATTCATCATACATCATAGTAAATCCACCTTGTGATCGGTTCGCAGAGAAGAGCTTGAATGCCTCATTGCTATCGCTTGAATTCATCTATTTGCTTATAGATCTTGTTTGTGGTCCACGAAGGGAATGTTCAGCGAGTATGCCTGCAATCATCAAAAAAGTGCACTGCACGAAAGAAGGGCGAGCTGTGATCAAGCAGAAATAGCATAGTAGACGAACTGGTCAATCGATGAAAGGGTGGTGGGTTGGGGTAGGATATACCTTCTGATCCAGATACCTTAGATCTAGCTATGCTTGCTTGCTGACCTGTGCTACCTATTCTATTCTTGATACATTAGGGTAGGAATAATAGTAAGCTGAGCTGCCTATCTCGCTGTGAGCGCTACCTAAGCACTGTTGAAGGGACTCAGAGAAGAGTGGAAATAGTCTTAGATAGGAGAGGGCTTCTCACTAACACTTTTGACTCACTGCCAAAAGCTCCTTCTTGTGCGCTAACGCTGGAAGGAAGGGTTTTTGGGTGGGAGAGAGACCACTGGAAGACTTATTCGTTTAGATAGAGATAACAGAGCTATACATCAAAAATATTGAACTCAGTATCCCCAGGCGTTCACTAAATGCATTTTGCTTACAGTCACTAGGAAAGGGGTTCTAGTAACGAAGATTCCTTCTATAGTCTATAGGTAGGCCACATTTATCATATTCATTTCAGTGCTTTTTGTCTACCATTTTTGAAAGCAGGGGCAAGTCAGGCATAATGCTTTCCCGGGGAGATCGTTTCCATTTACATAATAGTTAAGCTTCTCGCGCATTCGTGCTTGCTGTGAAAGTGATCTTCGTAATCAAGAGATGGGGCGTTCTCTCTCCCTACTTAACTAACAAGCAATGGGGACAAAGGCCTCGAATCCTGTCTTTGACGGTGATCATAGCGCTGGGAAACTGATCAAATGTTTTCTGTCTCAATGTCAGTGTGAAAGTCTAAGATCTTTACGAGGTCGAAATAGCATCACAGAAAGAGCAGCCGGAACCTACTCCCAGTTGGCCAGCATCAAAGCAGGAGCGACACTACTAATGTGGAATACCAAGTGCGAAGGTTATCCATTTAGATTGCTGTCTAGTGGTACTCTCTGGAGCGAAGCAGCCATCCAAAGCATTCTTTCTGGAGATTCTTGTGAAAAGGTTGGTGAGTAGGCGGCTTCTTTCATAGGAAAGTGGATGTGATCTACTCTTTCGAGAGAAGTAGGGGTAATTATTCTTATTAACCGATCAAAACGAAGATCTAATAATTGGTAGTGGAACATGAGCTGTCTCAGAAGTAGTGCCACGAAGCCTTGCCTTGCTTCTTTCTTCCTTGGATGCTGTTGTAGTTGCATCATTAGATAGGATGTATCTTTCTTTGATCGTTTTCGCGCACAAGAAGAGCTTTCCGTACAGGCTGAAGAGGGACTTGTTCTTTTAACTCCAGCTCTGACTCAACGTTGGGATTCCTCCTTTTCAAGTAGTTCTTTCAGATCTGTTGATACGAGATTGAGATTCAACCGATAGCAGATAGATTAAGAAACTGCAGTCGATGTGACACAATACAACGACAAGCGAATCCGCTCTAATCTCACGGGTAGGTACTTAACTGGAGAGAGGGATCTGCGCTAGCCTATTTCGTTGGGAAACTCTACCGAAGCGTATGTGTTAAGGATAGAGTCATTTCACCGATACGGATACCGACTTGAGGAAGAATACCCCTTTTCTCGGATGAACACTTCTCTCGATTGACTATCTTGATGCGGAGGGGCCGGAACCCGCTTCTTCCAGAACCAAGAGTTCTAGTTCTCCTAAACCAACGGATCATCCTTCTCCAGAACCAAGATCTTCCCTTTCTCACAGCATTTTCGGAGCAGGCCTTTAAGTGCTTTCTAGCAGCCGTGGGAGGAATAGATTCGGTAGTGAGGGAAAGATCGATTGAGACTTCATCATACCTGAGGGTTGCCTTCTCTGACCTTCTTTGTCTGGGCAGTTAGCTATGAAAAGCAACAAATGAGAGCTAGGACTAATGCCACGGTGTATGTCTTTGGAAAACACTTCGCTAGATTGAACTCTAGGATGAGCATCTGGTAGGTCATCAATGGTCTCAATAGGTTGGGTTGGAAGAACACGATAGACCAAAGAACCGAAGACCAAGGAAGTCCATCCAGAAACATAAGGATCGATCCGTCTCTGACAGGTCATTTTTCACTCTCTCAATATGGCCAATCTATAAGCGTAGAATCGTGAGTTTCAACCCCTCGAGGTTTCAGACCGGGTACCCAAACGCGTCTTTTTCTAGTCAGAATATGACCTTCCCACGCTCCTGACCCCGAAATGGGGATTCAATCGTCATTCTCCGGTTGGAAAATGGCGACTGACTCCCCGCTGCACCTCTAATCTAAAGAAAGGCAAGGAATGAAAGAAGCATCAAAGCATCCCGAATGAAATGGATCGCTTTCTCGTGTACGCGAACGGATAAACAAAAGAGAGATTTGAATAGTCAATCAGATCGAGTAATTGTTTATGGTCACACAAAGGAATCGATCTTACTGATAGGAATGGTCTCTGCCTTTCCCTACTTAATTAACAAACAAACAAGCAAGAGGGAGAGGCATACGAGTTCGACTTCTCGTACTATCATGTCTGGTACGTCATTGTCAAAAGATTTAAGTCTCAGTGGCAGTACCGCTTAAAGAGAGTGTTCAAGTTGCAAGTCGAAGAGGGTGAAAATACCCGAGGGACCCTGTGCCCAAAATGGGATAACCATGGGGTGAAGGCACACTGTCATTACACGATGGGAAGACTTGGACCAAATGGATCGTACTGCAGATACGCGTAGCTCATTAGTGGAGTACAACCACTCATGCTTTCGATAGAGATTGGGCTCCAGAGTAGGATCGAGGTATCGTATGGTTCAAACCGAGGTTCGAAGAGCGCAGTTTTCTTCATTAATGAGTGAAGCCTATCAACGAAAGCATGCACGTTGTAGCTCCTTTCCATGGCTATTTCTCTTTCTTTGCTCGTCTAGTACGTTTGCCTAGAGTAGTACCTGGCCCCCAAGTGGCAAGCTAAGGGCGAAGGCAAATCGGAACTAGACAGTGGAAAGGGAATGCAACGGAGTAGGCTTTGTAGAAAGGGGAAGAACCCTTCCGGAGGGGAAGGCATGGGCGTTAGACAGACAGAAGAAGAGAATTTGCATTAATAAAGCAATTTGAGATGGGTGGAATAGGGCTTTCGAGTGCAACCCTCCATGGCAATCAAATATCTCTCTTATGTTTGACGGACAAAGGCTTCAAACAAGTATCGATTGGAACATCCCGTACTTGATCTCTTCCTTCTCCTTGTTGACTAGCTGACCCAATTGATCCACAAACAGAAAGATTGCATTCCGATCCGCGTCCTCAATCCCTATATCTCTCTCCTCCCTCTCGATATGGTTCGGTTTGGCTTGTTTGGTGCTAGGAACATAGCTTCAAGCAAGACGGGTTGAAACATCCCTATAGCTTGGTCCTGTCTTTTGTCTCTTTCATTCACCTCGACCCGCAACTTCCATGGATCGATCAGAGTGAAGGAGCTCCTCCCCACGTGACCGATCGTTCCAATCATGAGACTTTTCGTGCCACCCATTTGTAAAATTGACTGGCCCTGTTTTACTTAAGGAGGGTATGTAAATCTTGGAATTGTTTGATCTCGCTGGCAAAAGTGACGAAGTCGATTTCACTCCATAGAGGAACCTCGAAATCTCACTTTTGCGATGAACCCCGTCTTTTTTGAGTCAATGTCGATTTCCCTCGGTGAGGAACCCTCAAAAGATGGCAAAAAAGACTACTAAAAAATATAGGTGGGAGCCCAATTCCTCGTTTTTGACATGCTACTCACGGGGAAAGTGCCATTTGTTGGTTTTCCAATGGAGAGGGGAACAACCAATCGAATGATCTTTAGTGCTCTCGCCTTACTCAGTAGGCCCGGTAATAGCTATCAGTCTTTCTCTGCCCTGCCCTGCCTTATCCTCTTTCACTCGATCTACACTACCTCCATGTATTGATATTGGGTCAGCATGGGAATCCGCTATCGAATGGGGTTCACTCATAGCTGTAGGAGAAGTGCCCGGCTGTTCTCCTCCGTTCCTTGAGACAAGTCTTTCTACGGGATGCTCCTTTCCTCGATCGGTCTTTCTTTCTTCTGTTTTCTCTTCTTTCTCGTTTTTGACATGCCACTTACAGGGAAATGCTATTTGCTAGCTTTTCCAGAGGAAGGGGAACGATCGGCCAATCTATACCGTATGGAAACAGGAACAAGAGAAGAACGAAGCCCTACATCGGTGTCTGCCGGGGTATTGAGAATGTGGTATTGCTTCACGCGGTCTCAGTCTCAGTAGGTTGCTTGCTTCCTTGCTCCGATATGAGTTGAGAAGTCTCCAGGGAAGTCCCCTATAATATAAAGCGAGTCCCGTTCCACTCTTCTCTCAATGTCAGTGCTTGGAGATCGGGTACAGCGAGATCACTTTTCAGCTTGTTAGTCTGCTATGCATGAAAGCAAGGAGGAGAGAAGCTCTCTTTCTTCCTCGGGAATCCGGTATGTGAGAGATTTTTATACAAGGTCTCACATGTAGAGATGCCCTACCCATAGAGGAAGGAGTTGGTAGCAGACAAGTCATTCAGCAATGAGACTTCCATGGCGTAGATTGACCTTTCACGAATCTGTCTTGAAGAGTTAGATCGTTATTGCATAGATAAGGTGCCTATCTCTACACGGTACTCCCACAATGAGATCAGAAAAGCAAAGAAGGAGCTTTCGCTTCGCACCTTGGTATGGTCCACTCGATGAGTATCTCTGGAGTTTACGTTAAAAATTGTAAACAGAAGGTGTTACTCCCTACCGTTGAATGCGTGTGGTCAACTGTGTAATCGAGGAAGCCAACATTGACTGACTCTCATGGTTAAGAAAGAAAAAGAACCAACAAGATAGGGCGGTCTCTGCTCCTCTCTAACTAACAGGAGAAGCGGAACATGTAGCTTTTCATCCTTGTTTGATCATCCTATCAGTCATGGTAACGGATTGAGTATCTCTCTTTCGGTAGCTGGTTTGACTGTTTGTGATCGAATAAAACAAGAGCAAGATATATCGTAGTAAAGTAGAGCTAGACTGAATGATTGGCTTGTAGGAGAAAGATAAGAAGGATTCTAGCCAAGACGGATATGCAAGCTTGATTTCTGTCTCTGCTATTGGATGTCATAGTGTGGCACGCACTTTATCAACTCTAATGTTACCTGGTGTCCGCTTTATTTGATTTGAAAAGCTTTCGAAGAAGGTTTAGAATCCTTATTAGGTCTTGAAACGAAAGAGGGATGAGAGTCCGGGCGTTGCAATCAAGATTTCGTAGTTAGACCGTTGATACCCTGCCTAGCTGAATAACTGACCGACGGCGGAATGGTAAGCTTCCTCGTTCACTTGCGCGGGTCGGCACTGATTTCGTATGTGATGCAACTACAATGCTTGAGAGATCTAGTGATCGGTCTCAAAAGCAAGATGGGAATGGTCAAACAGAGGAATCAAGATAGATGTCTGTCTCTGCCTCACCGTAAGGGTTTCAGGTTTAGCTGCCATCTCTATTGGCCTGTCCTGTGCCAGTTGAGGTAAGGAGCTGATCAGGGCATTCATCCGTCGGATTAGTCTAACTTGGTCAATGCATGGATTAATGTTATATCAGTATCAGTTCTTTCCTTCTTCATTGGGTGAGTTGGGATTAGAAGAAAGTCTCCGTAGGCCCGCAACTCCCCTCTTCGTTCAATCTTAACTATGCCAAGGGTCATCGAAGAACCAACCTTTCTGATCGTAACTTTGTTAACCCGCGCGACAAAGCATAGACTACATCCGGGGTTGACGGAAGTCAACAAGTTCTCGCTGCATTCGTTCCAACTTTGGAGATTTATGAGTTCATCTAAATATCTATAAGAACTCTGTATTTGGAAACAGATTCTGTTAGTGCTATAGTTAGCACTATAGAAGCAACGAAGACCGATAAGGCATTTACCCTACCCCTCTTGTTCAAATCTAGTGGGTCGAATACTGGAGTTTCCTCAAAGAAGGATTTTGCAACAGTATTGAGGGGTTCTCCACACTCGCACGGACTAGGAAGGTGATGAGAGCTACATATCTTATTTACATAAGTGTCCTTCACCACTCTTGTGATTCATTGCGGATCCGGGGCTGCAAGAGCTGCCGGCTTATGTAACAATGGCTCCGGCGCCGTGAACCACCAGACAGAAAATCCAATCATTGCGCATAAAACTAAAACAAAGCGAATGTCCCTGTAGTCAGAATCCATTACGGCTTCTTTAAGCTTTCACTCGTGATGTATTTCGGTTTATATCCGAAAAGCCCGGCTTACTATCTGGAGAGCGAAGTCAATGAGTTCTTCCTTCATCTCTTTGGAAGGGAAGTTGACTCTTATCAGCCCTAGGGGCTTCCCAGGGATAAAATGAATAGACAACCGACCCATTATGGTAATTCAACAACATTTGTCTTGTTCTGTGCGGTGCCTGTCTCATCATTTGCTGAATTTCCTCTTTATGGGATTGCAGCTTCAGAGTCTCCAGCAGTTCTTCGCGCTCTACATGAACCAGCAGTGGACCTAGACGGTTCCTTCCTGGGCGCTGCTTTAGTTTGAACCATACAGGAGATTTCTCCGGATAAAGAATAAGAATTCGCGCTTGTATGACTATCATTCTCTTGCATCAAGGGTAACTTCCTTCTTTCTGGAACCCCAGATCTGAGTTTACAGAAGAGTTTCAGCATGTCACTAGACTCTTATATTGTAAAAACTAGTCAGACTTTCCATCAGAGTTTCAGCATGTCACTAGACTCTTATATTGTAAAAACTAGTCAGACTTTCCATCAGAGTTTTGACCAAATTGGAACTTTGAAGTGATTTAGCATAATCCCGAATTTGATATAACATTCAAAATTAGAATATTCTTTGATTCCGCCTGGGGGGGATCCCCCTTTCTTTCTTTTTTTCCAGGAGGTTGTTGACCAACAGAAAAAGAGAATGGCATTGATTGTATCAAAGAAATATCAAAGAGATCTCTTATCCTTCACTTGAACTACTAGTGTAAAGCTTTAAAAGGAATGCATGTTCCCATTAAGGATAGAGAATCTTCCCTCTCAAGAAGCCATAGGTCTTGATAAGACCGTTCTCTATCATATAAATCTCCCAAATACGAGTCGTATACAGACTGGCAAGAAAGTCAGTAAAAGCACCGGAATGACTACCACCGACAGACTTGCCTGGAATACCAGGACTGCGTTCTAACAACCATGCTAGCAAGCGCTTCCTTTCTTTCTGATCCATCTTGTTCTCGATATTCTATCCTGCAAGAGGGCACCGCCCTTCCCCCTCGCTATTCTCCACCCCCCTTAATGAAACCCCCTTCCACCCCTTATTGCGGAGGCACGCAACCAAACTTAACTAACCAAAACAAGTGCACAACCCTTATATATACTCTTTTGAGTAGGGTTCCGTCAAAAGATTCTATATAAATTAAGAGATTACCGCGGGTCCATTCCTATTGCCATCTCAAATGACATATCATTGATCAGCCCAAGAGCAATGAAAGAAACAAATAAAACAGCAAGTGTTTTTGCTCGGCCACTTATGTGCAGGGGGTCAAAAGTCTCTGTCTCTCTCTCCAGTTTGAGGACCTCCTTAGCGACTCTCTCGTGAATCTTGTTGTCGCACACACAAGAATCCCCCATGTTCTGATTGGAGCAAACCCCATCAACAACCGTCTCTTTGACGGCATTTACCCATTGATGGTTTATGCTCTCTATGGGGGTGAAGTTGATTACATCAGGGAGAAGTAACCACCAGACCGTAAAACCTATCATCAAACAATAAATAGGGAGAATAGCCCTCAATTTGAGTTTGCTCATAAGATTCTCAATATCATCCTCTACGTCATAAAAGACATCTGGACTTACATAACCTTTTATGCGCGAGCTGTCCCTTACTGCATTCAATAATGCAAACCCTTTCTCCGTCTCCATATGCTGGAACGCAGGAATGGTGGCTGGGCCGGTAGGCTCGACTGGACTTCAGAGGGACTGGTTGAGAAGAAGATTGCCCTCGGCCAGTGGTGGAGGGACAAGAGAACGTGGAGATTCGGACGGATCCGCTTTTCAAAAGAATGAGTCTGAAGAGGAGTAGGCTGCCTAGTTCGAATAATGGATTGTTGGTGCTTCTCACTCTGATTGATCGCTCGTACTTCCTTCTCTCCGATTGCTCCGGTTCGGCTCCACCAAATGATGGTTCGATATCAGCTTATAATGGATAGTAATGGGATTGGGAATCTCCGGGAGAAGGAGTTCTTTCTGGCACTCCGGTAGTGGATTCCTTTATATAAGGATTGACTGGATTCGGAATAAAGATATGGGCAACTGGACCGGGATAGCTCAGCTTAATGGCTTCCATCGGCACCAGATCCCCAGTATTCTCCAATTGCTGCTAATGATGGCCAATTGATATGAAGATGCACCTAAACTCTCAGATCCAAGTCATGCTGGCCCTTAATTAAGGGGGATGAGAATCTCGCTTTCATAATGGAACTACTCCTTACACTCCTTAATGAATGCAAGGGAGGCCCATCTGACTATAGCGGCTAATGCCTGCAAGCCTTCACCTTTCCTTAGAGCTGTTTACAATCTACCTGATTCCTTCCGTCACTTAGGGTACCACTTCACTAACTAAAATCAATCCGCTACAGAAGCAGGGATCCCATAAGCATTGCCCAATACAAATACCAGACCCTTACCCGCCGGATACAAAGGGAAGTTCAAGCGGAGACAGGGGATATCGAATCCATACCTTTAAAGACAAAAAGGATATCGACACCAAGACGGGATTGATCGATCGCTTTCCGTTCCCTTCCTGTTAGACATGCAGCTGGGTAAAGACTCTTTACTCGATACCCGAAAGTTATAGGCCTTCCCTGACTACGGCAATCACTCAGTGAAAAGCCCCCGCGGGTCAGGCACAGATCCACTGACCCGGGATACCTAGTTCCTTTCACTCACAAGAACAACAACTCACTATACCATAAAAGACTAAAAGAACTAGCCCAGCCTAGATAGTCAGTGTAAGTGGAACGTCACCCCCCCTGCTTCGCTTCCAAAGGGAATGGTCGCAGAGCTCCCTTGTTCCGCTATTTAGATTAAGGAACGACGGTCCATCTACAACCTTGCTAGGCAGGAGAAGCTGGCTAACTACTGTCCCAAACAGGCCCTGCAACCCCGACCATCACTATTTTATCTTGAGAATTAGCCCTCGACCTGATATACACAATTGGGGCAACCTCATTGGGACCACAGAACCACAGAGCAAGTACGCTCAAGAGAGAGACGTACCGAACTTATGGCCCACCATACTTCCTTGCGAACTGGACTCGCCAGCGCCTCCATCAGCTTTACTGAATCACCTAACCCGGACATTATATGAACATTTACTGACTACGCGCAAGAAGACAAGCAAGGCCACCCGGACCACACTAAAATAGAATAGACTCGCTATTAACTAGACTAGACTATACTTACGTACCGGGTGGATGCACTCACTCCTTCTACTGCATCTCCATGACCAAGGAGAGAACGAATCTTTATTAGAAGCGATAAACCGTTGCCTTCCTTGGCGGAACAAAATCACTAAACAACACACATACAACTTGCTCGCAGTGCCAATCGCACAGTCTTATACGGGGTGGATTATCCGCCTTTCCAATCTTGCGCGTTCACCGGCTGTTACCACTTTCGGTGGCATCTCCAAGGAATCTTTCTGTGCTTAGGATCCGGTTTCTGCAATACCATCCTGAGAGCCAGAAGTCGTCTTGCAACATCCATCTTATATGACTCCCTTACTAGTGCTCACAGATTCCACACGCATTCTGTGGAAACTTCCTTGAACGGGTCACCAAGTCCTTCTTCCTTAGCTTCCTGTTAAACAGGTTGGTGAACAATCCCCTTATTCCGGTCTTGATCGGAGATGACGGAACTACATGAAAGAAAGACCTAGCCAGCCTATCAAACCAAGCAACCTAGCTGCCATCATCATTGGCCATTTCTCTGATCCGTATAAACATTGGGCCAGGCCAGGAAATAGTGGACTAAGGCTTGGTTTCGGCGGGTAGATTGAATCTTTTGCTTATCATTCTAGTAGCTCCAGTTGCCGGTAGGCTCGCCTCCCTACCGATGATCGGGAATAGTGGGCAGGATCTTGTTTACCAAGAGACCAATAGTAAAGAGGGCAACCTGCATCTTCCACAAGGACTTTCTGATTAGGATGAATGCCATCTGCTTTCCTAAAAGCAAGCACTGAGACAAGCAAGGCTGACAGAAGGGAATGGATAAGGACTTCCGTTCATAACGGAACGGAGGGGAAGGCTCTTTTGCATATCTTTTATCTTCAAAAGAAGGGGAACGAATCCAGTAAACTCTTTAGGAGTCACTCCTTCATCTGGAAGATGCCATCCCATCGCTATCCACTCTATCGGACCCAGTTGCGGAGGACGACAGCAATGTACGGAATGTCCGGTCTGGAATTGCAGGGTAGGCCGGTTCGGGAACTCCAGTTCTTGCTTCCTCCATTCTATCAATCAGGTCTGTAATAGAAGGCTGGCCTCTTTGCAGCCGTTCGGTCGGCTGAAAGCGAGTCGGCAGAAGCTTCCGCTCTTTCAAAGGATCTCGTACTATAGTATAGGCATACGGTGGCTAAGAGACTTTCTGCACTCAAGCAAGAGAGAAGGCTGCTGCAAGAGTCAACCTGTATGTAGGTCACGAATTCGCTTGCAGGGGAGATATCGTTGATTTGATGCGCAGGTACTTTGAAAGGCAAAGAGCCTATTTCAATTACACCACTGTCAGCGCGGTAAGCTAGGAATATGGTTTGACCACTGAACAGGCTTCAGATCACTAGATTGAAGTAAGCAAAGGTGAATGTGATCTAGTTGAGCTAGAAAGCACCGCCCAAAGCAAGCACCCCGTATGACCTACTTAGCTCTCGTCAGGTCGAATGGCATCCGCATCAGTTGTTTGCGGAGTCACCTTCCAAACCAATGACAGTAAAGGCGGACAGGGAGCAAAAGGTAAGGCCTGCACTCGACTCGAATAATAGGTTGAAGTCGCTAGCCAGTAGCTAGATAGGGCGAAGAAGCAACGGAACTAGACCTATGAAAAAGAAAGCTAATGCCGTACGAGGGGAAGGAGAGAGTGAACGAACAGCTCGGCTTGCCCGGAAAGAAGGGAGAAAAGCGCTTACCACAGAAAGAACAGAACACTCACTAAATCTCGATTAAAGAAAGACAACAGCGGAAGCAATAAGGCAGGCAGCCCAAACAGAGAATGCCAGCCGCTCTAGATGCTAAGACGCGGGGACTGCGTGCTTCGAGAGGGGGAGGATGCCTTAGCCGATGATTCGCCAGAGAGGCATGACCTCTCTCCCTTCCTCGCCAATCTTTGCAAGACCTTGCCTAACTCTCACCCTTGCCGTATTGCAGATATAACGTTGGCACCGGCAGCGGTGCCAGCGCATGGCAGATAGGAAGCCAGTCACTAAGGAACGGAACGGTGGAGCATAGTGAAAATGAAGCCGTTTAAGCTACGAAGTGCCCTATCTTAAGGTCTTTGCCTATCGGGCTAGATAAACTGACCTTTCTCAGCCCTAGGCATCCTCCATTAAACCCGTTTAGGGAAGGTAACCCATGTCAGGACGAGACATCACCATTCCTGGATTCGGGCAATGGGACAGGTTCACCCAAGAAGGGGAAAGGAATGTAATAGAATAGCCGCCTTGGCCCTAGAAGAGAAGAGATCGAACCTAAGAGCACAGAAAGCAGCTGAACCCCACTCGCTTCATTCTATCCTTTCAAGGATCAGGGACAGAGGGACAGACGCAAGTCGATACAACCAGAATAACTAACCAAAGTACGTTCAGTTTCATCACCCGGGCCGGACCGACAGCGGAAGCCTAGCACTAAGTGCAATCTCCAGCGATAACGGTCCCAAATGCATGAACGACGAATTGCCCGCCAACTATGAACGGTATAGAAGATTAACTTCGCGCATACATCGCGAACACGGCATAGACGCACCCCTTTTAAATAACAAGGCCATTGCTTGGCTGCTTTCTTAAGTGAATTGGGGGCAATAGCAGGTGTGAAGCAAGAAGGAAGAGAGGCCTGTCCACAAGCTTGATGTTCAAAAGCCCAGGATTAGAGTCCTAGAACTTGTAACTCTATTCTCATTGGTCGCTCCTTGATTAGAGCATGGCATTT